>PVIC010035629.1:0-18907 GCA_004025085.1 Thryonomys swinderianus
CCTTTCTCACAATTCATGAGTCCACATTAGCACCTTATTATCACTCAAAGTAAATGCTTTACACAGCGGCTTGCTCTTGGGCTCTTTAGTGGTTTTGATGAATGTATAATGGCATGGGCCACAACCATACAGTAGTACTGCGAGTGCTTCATAAGCTTGAAAGAAAACCTTACATCCTTCTTATTGTCCCCTCTTCTCAAACTCCTGGCAACCACTGATTCTTTTACTGTTTTGCTAATTCTGTCTTTTAGATAATATTGTCAAGTTGAAACCACAGTATAAACCTTTTACAAGTTGGCTTTTTTCCTTCCACTCTTTTCAGGGCTCTGTAGTTTATTTCATTTTAGTACTGAATTGTACTCCACAACTGTACTTCCCAATCTGGGAAGTTTCTCTGTCCTTTTCCCACTGAAGGGCATCATCATTGCTTCCACATTTCAGCATTTAGGAGTAACGTCTCCAGAAAATTTCATGCACATTTTTTGGTAGGCATACATTTTCACCTCATACGGGAAAATCACAATGTGCTCAATGGCCAGACCATGTAGTAAAAGTAGGATTTGTTTTGTAAGGAAGGAACCACCAAAATTCCAAAGAAGCTCTACTATTTCATACTGTTTTTTTTTCTAGTTGGGTTCCAAGAAATGAGAACTCTTGTTGCTCTTCATCCTCATCAGCATGAGGTCTTGGGAATCTGTAGATTTTTGCTATTCTAACAGAGGTGAAGTTCAGTCTCATTTTGATTTGCAATTCCCTACTAAGTTCTTACACTTATTTCCCATTGACAAATATTCTTTGATGAGCCCCTGTTGGTGGTTGTAGTATTCTTTCAAATCAAGTTATTCTTTTTTCCTTAAGTTTTAAGTGTTCTGTATATATTTTGGATTACAGTCTTTCAATAGACATTTGGAAATACGTCTTTTGCAAATATTTTCCAGACTATGGACTGTTTCTTTCATATTTTGATGGTATTATTTTCAGAGGAGAATTTAATCATAATGAAGGTAACATCAATTCTTTCAGGATACATAATGCTCTTCAACACCTTTCTGTAATGAAGATAATGTTGGTGTCTAGGTTTATTTAATTTAATCTGAAGGGTACAGATGATGCAGGTGCCCACTTATCTCAACATTATCTTTTGACACAGATCTGTTCAATCCATTATATTACCAAAGATCAGAGTGGTTTTCAATAAGAATACTAAGTGCTCCAGTACTGTACTGTGGAAAACAAATCTAAACAGAAAGCTAATGGGCCCTAATTGGGGAGATAAATGTTTAGATTGGTTTCACTAATTCAAATGACTTAGGGCTCAAAAAAATGAGAAAAGTAAATCAGGAGTCATTACTGCAAGGACTAGTGGGACAGTGACAAACTGGAAATCTTACATACTTTTCAAAGCAATTTAAATCCAAATTGCTAGCTCAAATAAGTGTACTAAATTTGTCCTCTAAATAATATTATTAATTTCCTTTGTGAATAATAATATTAATTTCCTTTCTATTATATTTTTAATCCTAACTTTCTTAAATAACAATGGGGTTTTAAGTGAATTGTAGGTGGTAATTCAGGAAAACTCATTATGAGTTAAAACATTTTATATATATATATATGTATATATATGTATATATATATACTCGCATATATACACACACACGACAGTAGTCATACATATACTTTCATACACTTAATATTACACTTATACAATACACATGTCTTACATACATATATCAGAAATGATTCATATACAATTTTCATAAATTTAATAAACATGAACTTATTTCACTTATTGTCATATGAAAATAGAGCATTTCGGTTTGGTATATGCATGCACTCCATGATGCCTTTCTACATTTGATGCTTTTGGCTTTTATCACTGATTTTCATAAGGGATAGCTAACTAGATGCTCAAAATTGCCACATGCTTTTCTTGTACTTCAAACACAAAACCTTTCTGGCACCCAGAGCTAGGATGTGAAAATGCTCAGCATTAAGCAAAATGGATTAGCCTGCAGAAGAGGAGCTTCAGACTGTCAGTGCCAGGGGGGTTAATGGAAAACAGTGTGTCATATTTGCCATTTCCCCTATATTATCTCACCCGGAACACCTGCTTAATGAACTAGACATAAATTATCATACTATAAGCACATTCTTTAATAACAAAAACCTTGTGGAAACATTCCTTCTTGTCAGAATAATAAACTCAGTAAAATTATTTTGATGAAGTTTTCTTAAATGCTACATGCACAAAATATTTTAAAAATCTATGACCTTGTTGATTTTTTTCTTCTCTCTAGAGGTAGTAAAAGGAATCTTATGGTTTTAAGTGGTTTATTTGAACTAGAATTTGACTATACCTTTGTCACAGACATAAGCATATTTTGATTTGGTGTAGTCTCAAACTGCAATCATCTTTCAAGATTTTCTTTCCTTTCATAGCTTTCTGGAATTTTAAAAATTCCTCTTGCAGGCCAGAGGGTTAGCTCAGTGGTTCCAGTGCCTGCCTTGCAAGGCGCCTGACTCACAAGCATAAGATCCTGAGTTCGATCCCTGGTAACCACCTACAATGCTGGGTGTGATGACTCACGCCCACCAGCAATCAATACCACATACCACAATGCCAAGTGTGGTGGCTCACGCCTGTAATCCCAGCACTCGGGAGGCAGAGACAGGAGGATTGCTGAGTTCGAGGCTTGCCTGGGCTACATAGTGAACTCAGAGCCAGCCTGAACTACAAAGTGAGACGCTGTCTCAAAAAAAAAAAATTCCTCTTGCAATTTCCAATTATAGATATACATATAAACATATTTTTATGCTCAAATACATATGTAATAATGTTCACATATTAGTCTGAAACAAGTTTTGTTGGTCATGAACATATTGCTATAAACTATTTTAAGTTTAGATGCAATGTCAGTATTTAGTGCTTTTTTCTCGTGTTGTTATTGTAGCATTTTAAAAGCTAGAAAAAGAAAAAAAATACTCATATAAGAAATTGAGGTTTACCATGTAGATTAGTGTTTTCCCAAAACATCAATTTTGATTTCTGAAATTAAAAATATTTCTTCAATGCATTGGGTAATTTTATTCCATTCATATTGTTTTATCCTTCTTTATTCTTGACACTTTTTCACTCTTTTTACCCTTTTCCCACTGCCCACTAAAACATTCCTTATTATGCCGTCAGATAATGTAGGATTATTAAAATAAAGTGGGACAGAAATATCAAAGAACTTGTTCATATATTTTCTTCACTGAGAATCCACAACTAATACTCTTCACAAAAACACCAGACAAAAATATAAATATAAATATAAACATTTTTGAAATTCATGAAATGAAAAGTGAGGATAACTTTCCATTCTGTCTTATACCGTCTTGCTTCCAGAACTTTTTATAACCAAAATTAATTTAGTCCCAAGTGCTTTAGCTGCATCAGCTACATTAGTACCCAAAGTCCACAGGTAAATATTAAAACAGAGAATGCTCCTTTAGTGACAGTCTCTAAACTAAACACACAATTTAGGCTTTAAAATAGCTAAATGTATGAAATTTTTGAGCACTAGTAATTTATTTTATTTTTAAAAAATCCTAATTTTATAAATAAAGTTTGAGTCCCATCCCCAACCCCACTGGGTAACTTAGCAAGAACATGTCTCAAGATAAAACATAAAAAAGGATGGAAAATAACTCAGTTCGAAGGGCCTAGGTGCAATCCCTCGTGTTACTATCATACACACACACACACACTCATTTTCTTGACCTCTTAATTTGAAGGTTATTTGCAGAAAAGAGGCTGCTTGGTGTCTTCAGATCCATAAAATAGGTAGGGCTTCATGGAGGGTTCAGAGCGAAGCAGTGTGGACCACTCTACTCGGTATTCAAACCTTATACTTTAAGGACTTATTGCCTAGGATCAGTGCTGTTTCTTTGCATTAAATGAAAGTAGAAAATACTCCTAAATTTTTCTTTTATATTTATTCAATATGCTTCAAAGATATCTTTCCATAGATGTCTCTGCATAGCTTGTCTTTGCACATCGATTCATAATTTTTATAAATGAATTCTCAGTTCACTTTGGAATATTAGAAAAGAATGGAAGCTTGATAGCTTTCCTAAGTGCTCCTTTTTCTTGCTGCCACTCATACTCAGAGGACAGAGCTACATTTCTGAATCACCACGTCCAGCCAAATAGTCACTGTATATGGCAGAACAAATATAGGTTTTATTCAAATATGTGAGCAGGCCAGAGCGTCTCTATATTTGATTTTCCATTCATTTAGAAGATTTCAAGTAGCATTTCACTGTCTTAATTTTGGAAAACAGTGAATATTTAAAGTGTAGAAAAATGATGATCATTTTTTTCTACAAAAGTGTTTTGATGGAAACCAATTTTTTCTACAAAAAATGTTTTGGTGAAAGAGGATTATATACTCAAAGTAACAGAAAAAAAATGGGGTTAATTTGTCATTGGATTTTTGGACATTAAATTACATCTCCACTGTTAATGTAATATATATCCAGACCACCTGTGACAAAGATCAGAATTTTCTACCAAGAATATTTATGTTTCTAACCTGTCCATAGAGATATGTGGAGACCTTGAAGTTAGGCCAACTTCTACCAAGAGTCAATTAAAAAGTTTTAGCGCACAGATTTGAAAGGTTGTACATTTTCTATATTTTTCCTGAAAATTAGCATATGTGTGAAGACATACATCCCATGGGGAGAATTATAATTTATTAACACTTGGTTATGATACTAGCATTTGTCAATATATCACAGTAGGTGAGAATAAATATAACAAACACAATTCAAGCCTTGTCATTTTTTTGGCTTCAATCATGCTGTTCATTGTGCAATCTAATTAAAGGCAAAAATCAGTATTAACGTTAAAATTCCTTCTGTTTTCTTTCTGCATTATGTCTGTTTTCTTTATTATTATTATTATTATTATTTATTTTTTGCTTTTTGGAGACAGGGTCTCGCTTTGTAGTTCAGGCTGGCCCTGAGCTCACTATGGTGCCCAGGCAAGCCTCCGCGAACTCAGCAATCCTCCTGTCTCTACCTCCCGAGTGCTGGGATTACAGGCGCGAGCCACCACGCCCAGCATTATATGTGGTAACCGGGGATCGAACTCAGGTCCTTTCGCTTGCGAGGCAGGCGCCGGAACCACTGAGCTAACCCTCCGGCCCTTCTTTATTATTTTTAAAGATTCACTGTAGTAGGCTCTATGTTTATAGGCTATGAATAAAAATTTTGGTTTAAGATTAATATAAATTTATATAGAGTTTAATGTGTAGCATTTAGGAAAAGTTAAATTTTCATATTATAAATTAGTCATTAATGCATTTTACTTAACTAATTATCAACAACTAGTATTTTACTAGTCATCATTTGATTTACTCCTCAACTTTGAGATTTTTCTATATATTTCCTACATACTGGAAGATAACACAGCATCTGATTAAGTCAAACATCTACAAATTGGAAATATGACTAAAAATAAAGCTTTTCTAGTAATTGTTCAGTAATTAACAGCCATAGATGAAGCAAGATATTCCAATATCTTGCTGTGGTTTTCAGCCCTTTCTTCTTTCTGCCATGAGTTTAAACATAAGTACATAAATGCCTCAGATGGGAAGAATGTTTTACAATTATCCTGACTTAATAATCCTCAAATTGTAAAGCTTATATTGTTCTTTTTGTTCTGGTTTTTTTTTTTTTTTGACACAAGGTCTGATTATGTAGTTCAGATTGGCTCTGAACTCACTGTGTAGCCCAAGCTGGCCTCAAACTCATGGTAATATTCGTGCCTTAGGCTTTCATATAGTGGAATTATAGATATTGTCCCCAATATCTATAAAACATCCAATTTTTCTTATCTTTTTCTTGCCCTTCTAAACTTATATTATTCTTTACAAGGAGTCATGCCCAATAAATTCATAGATCCCAGTCATGTTTAAGCTATAGAGTCTCTGAAGGCCAGGTACATTCTCTTTAAAAACATAACCAAATTAAAAAATCCTCTATAGGGAAGAGTAGCCTATGTGCCAAGTGAGCAGACTAGATCAGCTGCCTTCATTTTTTCCTGAAGTTGATCCTGACATAGGCTTTCCTGCTTAAGTAGATAAGTGAATTGTTATAAACCTTTACTTAATAACACTGTTTTAGCTTTTATACAATTCAATGTAAGATGTATTTCCAAGATATGCTCTTGTAATCAGAACATACTAAAGTAGCACACCTTTTTCAGGACCATAGAGTTTGACCATTATAAGAAAACACTCCATTTCATTCAGTATGCTCCCCACTGCTGGATAGCTCAAGCATTTACTGGGAATATAAATTCTTTTTTTTTTTTTTTTGAGACAGGGTCTTGCTTTGTAGTTCAGGCTGGCACTGAGCTCACTATGTAGCCCAGGCAAGCCTCGAACTCAGCAGTCCTCCTGTCTCTGCCTCCCGAGTGCTGGGATTACAGGCGTGAGCCACCATGCCCCGCACTATGGTATGTGGTATTGATGGCTGGTGGGGGTGAGTCACCACGCCCAGCATTGTATGTGGTTACCGAGGATCAAACTCAGGACCTTGCACTTGAGAAGGCAGGCGCCGGAACCACTGAGCTAATCCTCTGGCCCTTTTTAAATTTTTATATATCTGAAGATGAGTTCTTTTGTCCTTTTTTTAATCACAGGATCTAGTATAATATAAAATTCAATCAATGATTTTTGACTTCATGAATGATTGAAATGATTCTTGCTTAAATCGAATGATATGTGGGCTGGAGATATAGCTCAGTGGTTCCAGCACCTGCCCAGCAAGTGCAAGGTCCCTGGTTCAATCACTGCTAACCACAGACAACAATACTGGGCATGATGGCTCACACCCAAGGACAATCAAAACCACATACCATAAATGCCAGGCTTGGTGTAATCCCAGCACTCGGGAGGCAGAGGCAGGAGGATGGCTGAGTTTGAGGCTTGCCTGGGTTACATAGTGAGCTCAGGGCCAGCCTGAATTACAAAGCGAGACCCTATATAAAAAAAAAAGGCATATGTGTGTGTGTGTGTGTGTGTGTATTCAATTTCAAATGCTAGGCTACTGGTGGATACATGAGTACTTTATTTACTTAGCTTACAGATTTACATATATCATCACTTATTTGCTTTCGTAAATAGAAAATTCATTTTAGCAAGATGCTAATTTTGTTACTATAGCAGGCTACATATTAGAATCTCTTTTATGAAATAATTCTATTATATCTGCATATCTCTGGTCAAAGGGTACTGACAATTCTTTTTTCCAATTTGACTGACTTGCTGACAGTTTCCAAAAGTAGAGACACGTAAATTTTTTCTGAGCAGGATTATAAATATAAGGCCCGCTATGGGCCAAACATCAAGCAGGTTCACTGGTATTTTTAAAGGATCATGAATTTCTATGTTTTAGGAATCCTGACCTATAATTAAGGCCTCCATATGGGTTATATTCAATTTGGTCCACCTCTGCATTGTCTACATGGAGCTTGGCAGAGTAAAGTTAAGTTCTGGCCACACGAGCCTAGTTCTGTCTGTGGTGGTGTAAATAATGCACAGCCTCAATCCCTTTGGGTTTGTTGGTCCCTGCTGATGAATTGCATGTGGCAGACCGCTTTAGTAGCTGTAGTAGCAGCACTTGGTCCCTCCCTTTTGAAAACTGTTCAAAATTGTGTACAGCTATATATCTTTCACTTATTTTAAAAACTCTGAAAATTTCTGTCAATGGAATTCTATCAATGAAATTCTATCTGAAAGAGTCTATCAATGCTTATTTAGACAAAAATTTAAGTAAAAATAAGAACACAGCATATGGTTCTAGAGCAGATAAACAATTTTAGCTTTTAGTCTGCAGAGAGGAGATGCCTAAGGATCTGGAGGTGTGCTGTGGCTGGAGAAGGAAATTTTTTTTGAAATGGAATTCTTTATTGGCACGTTTTACATACAGCTCACAATCACACTCAACGGAGTGGGGGGGGACTTGTTCCAGCATATGACATGAGTTAATTCTCACTTTAACCATATCCCAACCCACCCCACAGTCCCCCACCCACTATATACATGTGCTTTCTTTTTCTTGTCAAATCATATTTATTGATGAAGGAAATTTTGAACAAGTCAAATATAAAGTGAGGAGAGCTGTTAATTTCTGTGGGTGTACGTCAACAGAAAAGTAGCCAAGCTCAAGGGGCACAAGGTCAGTATGACTTCACTGAACTGAGGAAAGGGAGGAAATACCATCAGGCAGTATCATCGTAAGCTTGTTATTGATGATTTTTAGAACAAATCAGAGCTACTCAAAATACCTTTTGGTGTCAACTCTTTCAAAGTGGAATCTCCGGGACCTCATGAGGCAAAGGTCTCTACCTTGTAGGGGAATCTGTTAGTCTGACCTCAAAGAATTCCCACAAATAATTTCCATCCAGCAAGAATCTAAAGCAACAAGATGAAACAAACAAAACCACCTGAGAGCTAGGAAAGAAACTACCTACCCAAATTTTAAACATCAGAACTATGAAGTACATGTTAAATTATATGCTCACTATGTTTGAAAGATAGTAAGTTTGAAAGAATTTTTCCTAAAAAATTTTGTTGAAAGTTACACATGAAAAACAGATTTGAAAATTAAATAGACTAAGTAAATAAATTTTAATTAGTTAATGGATACACTTAGCAGCTGATAATTAGATTAAAAATGAAAATTTAATGATGTTCAAGAATGAATAGAAGAAATAATGTAGGATATAAGGGAGAGGCAAAAAAGACATGAAAGTCACAAAATAGAGATAAAAGTCCATGGGATGTAGTTTAAGAAAGTTCAACATATGTTTAACTGGAGTTCCGGAGGAGTTCCATAAGTGACTTTGGAATAAATAATGCTTGGGAATATTTTGGAAATAAAGAAGTAAAGTTCACAGATACTAGGTTCAATAATTTGACAGCTTTCTTAGTAACAATAGTAGCAGTGAATAGTGAAATGTCTTAATTAAGATGGTGAATGAAACTAAAGGCCGAACTAGAATGTTATGTTCTATAAAAAAGAAAACTGTTTATCCTGAAGGTGAAGCAAAGACGTGATAAACAAAATTTGAGAAAAATCTTCCCATTAGCAGATCCTTAAGTGAAAACATATTTTAGGGCAAAGTAAACTGATTTCAAGTAATTGCAGCTCTGAGAAGTTCTGCATAATGATGGTGGTAAGTACGGAAAAATCTAAATTATCTTTAACTCACCAAAAAATAACAATATGCGTGAAGTTACTAGGTCTTACAAAGAATTAAATTGAACATTACTAATATATAAGTGTGGAGAAGTAGTAATTCAGGCCTTCATATTGTTAAAGAAGAGAATAAATGAACTGATTCACGTAGACATTGATAAATTATGTATATGTTCTGCAATTTCTAGAGTCATTCTGAGAAAACAGGGAGCATGTAGTTCAATCTGAAAAGGCAAAGATGACATATGAAAAATTACTCATTTACAAGAAACAACAGGGCCAGAGAGTTAGCTCAGTGGTTCTGGCGCCTGCCTCGCAAGCGCAAGGTCCTGAGTTCGATCCCCAGTAACCACATACAATGATGGGCGTTGAGATTCCCACCCACCAGCAATCAATACCGCATACCACAATGCCGGGCGTGGTGGCTCACGCCTGTAATCCCAGCACTCGGGAGACAGAGACAGGAGGATAGATGAGTTTGAGGCTTGCCTGGGCTACATAGTGAGCTCAGTGCCAGCCTGAACTATAAAAGTGAGACCCTGTCTCAAAAAAAAAAAAAAAGCAAAATGGCATGAAACTAGAAATGGAGAAATAAATATAAGAAAATATAAAATAAAGTAGTATACTACTACTTTATAGATGAGAACATGTCAGTAATTATATTAACTGAAGAAAAATAAATGTCCTTTGTAAAAAGAAATTCTAAAACACTCCACAAAAAATAAATTGCAATTATTTGCTATCACATCTAAAATCCTAGGACCCAAAAAATTGAAAGGAAAAATGAAAAATAACACAATATTGCCTGTTGTAAATAAATTAATATGATATGATTATACCCAAGCAGAAATCATTCTTAGACACAAAGGTCATATAATAAAAATAAATACCCAAATTATTAAAAATACATTAAATTATTTTATAGATATTATGGCATAGATATTTTAACATCAATTCAATAGTATCTTAATTGACAGAACCAATACTTTGTAAAATTTTTTTTTTTTTTGAGACAGGGTCTCGCTTTATAGTTCAAGCTGGCTCTGAGCTCACTATGTAGCCCAGGCAAACCTCGAACTCAGCAATCCTCCTGTCTCTGCCTCCTGAGCACTGGGATTACAGGCATGAGCCACCACACCCAGCTCTTTGTAAAAATTTTAACAATTTGAGGCATGGCATCTAAATAAAAATGTATTTTTGTAAGTTATGAGTCGATTGGAAATTTACAAATAACTTCAAAGGTTTGAAGCTCAGTATATCATCAATCTTATTAATAGGAAATATAATGAACATGACAAGCACTAAAGTTTTAGAATCTTTATTTTTTATAGCAATTACAAAATTTACTGACCAGATTACTAATATAAGGAGAAAGCATTCAAGGTTTTTAGTTTTAGTTTTGGGGTTTGCTTTAACTGTCCTATAAAGTGAGCCATCCCTGGCTTTGAAGGTGCACTTCCGATGAGTTCTATCGCGACAGTTACTCATGATATGTCGGCTCGACAGCAGTAGAGAACACGCTGAGGGTCAGACACACTCGGACGTGTCTTAGTAAGTTGCGGAGATGTGGCTTCGGTAGCGCACACGAGTGTGTTCCGTGGCCCAGTCCTCGCTGAGCACGCTTGCTCAGCCTCCCCTTCCTTCCTGATGAACGGAGTCCCCTGAAAAATGGAGCCAAAGTGAACCTCTCCTCCTTTAAAGCTGTATCAGATACTGTTCCTCAGCAGCAGGAAAGCTCATCTATGTCCATTTGCGGTGGTTTTCCCTTTCAATTTGCCACAAGTTTGTTTTCTGTTGTGCTCACAGTGTGATCAAATCTTCATTACTTCGTTGCATAGAAAAACATGTATTTGGCTGGAGACCCTGCAGACACTTATAATCCCAGCTACTCGGGAGAACAAGGAAGGATGACTTGTAAATTCAAGGCCAGTTTGAGCAATTTTGTGAGGACTTATCTCAAAATAAAAGCTTTAATACGGCTGGAGATGTAGCTCAGTGGTACAGTACTTGCCCATTATGTTCCAGCCTCCGGGTTCAGTCGCTAATAATGCATTAAAAGAAAAGCATTTATTTGTTCAGTAATTAAAGTCAGTGGAATGAATACTGTAACAATGAAGTCAAAACTGGATTTGGGATTTGAAAAAAAAAAAGTCCATATACTTCAGGTTTAATAAGCTTTGTAGGGGTCGGAGATTTAGCTCAGTGGTTCCGGCACCTGCCTAGCAAGCTCAGGGTCCCTGGTTTGATCCCTGGTAACCACATACAACAATACCGGGTGTGGTGGCCAGCAAACAGTAGCACATACCACAAATGCCAGGCTTGGTGGCTTAAGCCTGTAATCCCAGCACTCAGAAGGCAGAGGCAGGAGGATTGGTGAGTTTGAGGCTAGGGTGAGCTACAGAGTGAGTTCAGGGCCAGCTGGAACTACAAAGCAAGACCCTGTCTCTAAATAAATAAATAAATACATACATACATAAATAACGCAAACAATAAAGCTTCATAGTCATGATTGAGACGTCACAGGGCTACTATAATTTGATGTTCAAAATAACCATAATAATGATGCGTTCATTATTACTATTAATCCTACTTTTTTCATTAACAATACATTTTTGTAAACAATACATGCTGAGTTTGAATTTTACTGATTTATATATATTTGTGTATATTCTAAATACTATATGAACTATACAAATTAAAATATCTAATACCTGATTTTTGATAGATAATATAATTTTGATATGATCATTTTTAATTAATGAAGGTGATTATATTTGTTCCCTATTATTTTTTGTTTGATGCCTTGTGAAAAGAAATGCAAGTGTGGTAGTACACAGCTGCAATCCCAGCACTTGGGAAACTGGGGAAGGACTGTTGTGAATTTGAGCCGAGGTTACATAATGAGTTCAAATTCAAGCTCAGCCTGAACTAATAGCAAGACCCTGTGAAAAAAATAAATAAAATAAAATATTTTAAAAAGGAGAGAGTGAGAAAGAAAAAAGAAACTACATCAACTTAGCATCTTGTGTCTTCATTCTTATTTAGTACTTATTTTGTGAAACTTTGATGTAATTTTTCTTCTTTGCTTTTTTACACAGTTTTAACTCTGTAATATATACATACATATACACACATGCACACATTCAGCACTAGGTTTTTACAGAATATTTATAATTTATATTTTTTATTCCAATTTATTGAACTTCTCTTGTTTCAGAGCATTAATCATGTTTTTTGCCAGTCTTCCTGAACTTATATTAATTCTAATGGCTTTGTATACACTAGATCATACTTTTAATAGTAATCTAAATGCAACACTTAAGTTTACATGTTTTCAAAACTGTGTGTTTTTATTAGTTTTTCCCCTCATACAACTGTGTTTGTTAAGGCTTCAGGTAAATTTGACAACAAATGCTCATAATTTATATTCTTGTCTTTTTAAATCTAACGGAAATGTTTCTAACAAATCACTGCCAAGTGTGAGGTTCTTGAGGGTTCTGGGCAAGTTCTAAGCCTTTTCATTATATCTTACTGCTTTCAAAAATTATGTCTTTAGGGCCGGAGGGTTAGCTCAGTGGTTCCGGCGCCTGCCTCTCAAGCACAAGGTCCTGAGTTCGATCCTTGGAAACCACATACAATGCTGGGCATGGAGACTCACGCCCATCAGCAATCAATACCGCATACCACATACCACATACCACATACCAATACCACATACCACAGTGCGGGGTGTGGTGGCTCACGCCTGTCATCCCAGCACTCGGGAGGCAGAGGCAGGAGGATTGCTGAGTTCGAAGCTTGCCTAGGCTACATAGTGAGCCCAGAGCCAGCCTGAACTACAAAGCAAGACCCTGTCTCAAAAAAAAAAAATATATGTATATATATATATATATATATATATATATATATATATATATATATATATATATTATAAAAAAGAGACACAATTCCTTGTGAGGATAAGGCTATACTGCTCTTTGAAAATTTGACCAAATATATTCTAAGGAATAATATGAATGCCTGTAAATCAGCACAAACATCTCACGTGCTATTTGGGAGCTTGTAGATCTGTTGAATATCATATACTGACTCAAAATTGACATCTTTTGATCTCAAAGAACTCACCAAAACATGCACCAAATACTTACTGAGCACCAGTTATAAGGAAATGACTGTAAAATAATCCTGTGGACAATGAAGAGAAGAGAGAACCTAACGCTTACTTCCCACAGCTTATAAGATATAAGCTAAACAAAGTACAACACGTCCATGCAGTCTCTAAAGGATGTGGGAATTTGTACTTTAGTCATTCATTTCTAAGGATGTTTTTGTTAAAAACTTGTGGTCCAATTTTATGTGCATTCATTCTTACTATGAATAAACAGTAGCTTATACAAATAAAAATGAGCTCACCTAAAAGTAAATTATATGGTATCGTCATAACTCTCAATACCCCCCCTCACTTTCATTATATGTCATCATATCACTGCAGCATGTGCTTAAAACACTTCACTTTGGCTCAGCCAACATAAATGGTACTCGGAGCTTTTTTATTAGTGGTTTGGCACAGATGACTCCTGGTCATTTTGTCTGAAGAAATAACAGATCCCTGAGGCTTTTTAGAAGAAGCTTTGTCTGCCTTTGCTTTCTAAAATGTTGTTGACAACTGGAAAATAAATAAATGGATAAAATGCTTCGGTTGAACTGATTGTAGTGATGGACAAGGTGCCTTCTCCGGGGAAGTACGGCCACAGGCCTGGCGCACTAAGGAAGGATTTAGAGTCTGGGACCGTATCTTACCTGCAGTGCTTGTTACCTCTCGGCTTGAAGAGCCGGTGATTATTTTGGCCGGACCTCTTCGCGTTTCTCAGACATCCTGCACATTTCAGCGGCTTATACGCACTCCCGGGGGGCACTTTGCCTGGGGCTGGATTAACCTCACTCTTCCCTGTATCTTTAAAAGGACGATGTCAGAGCTTCTTTGGATGTATTTCTAGTCCATCAATCTTTTGAAGTGAAATTGCTTACGCCTGTTTCTAGGGAGGTTTCAGAAGGGAATTTTCATTTCAAATGACTAATATATGCAGCATCTTCCTCACAGCTAAGGCTAAAAATACACAGGTGTCACACTTTAAGTGTGCAGCAAGTTTCAGACTACAGAAGTCACTAAATTTGCATACCTGTCTTTACATATAAGCTCACTTTTAATATTTATATATGTGAGAAAGTAAAATATTTTTGGAAAGAATAAATATTACTTCCATATGGGAAAACCACTAATCAGTGTAATTACTAACTTGCTACAATAATGTCTGAAATTTAGGACAGCTCATAAATTGACTGATATTCTTAGTGTATATTTGTTCTTAGAAACATTTGTTCTAAATGTCAATCAGTATCTTATCCAGAATTGGTAAAATTAATAACAGTCAATTAACTTAAAATGGGATCCATTCCAAAATGTGGTTCTGAATTATTCTTCTACTAAGTGTTTAACATTCATATAAACTATTGGATCATTAGTTCATGCCCAGTCTTGAACTTGATCTGAGACTTAAGGCCTTGATCTTTTAATTCATGAATATTTAATTGGACTGAACTCTTTTCCTTTTACAGTTTGAGTGAGGGTGAAACATTCTTTATTGCTAAAGTTATCCGTTGTGCTTGGCATTTTAATTTACTTTCCTAAACTTTTTAACCAAAGACCATTTCAATTCCAATGAGAATACTTTATCACACTTTTTCAGATGATTACATTTTCTCTTTGAAGTTTCTTTCTTTTTTTAATAATTCTTCTGAAGCTCGAGAATATTTCCCCTCTAGTTCTAGCTTACTAAATATGACATTGGAGTCCTACAGAATTCTTGAATGGTTTGGAGATTTTGGTTGGTAGGTGACTAACTATAGTTTAAGGATTGTTTCATTATTATTTAACTTGAATCATCTCAACTTCTCATTAATAATAAATGTGATTCATTTTAAGCTCAAATAAGTCTATTAGTTTACATAACTAACCCAGTGAGAACATACCAAATTATTTGTGAAATCATATCGGTTCTCTTTCCTAAATTTTATCTTCATTAAATAGTGAATCAAAGATACATCACATTTCCACTGCTGGTTATATCAAAATCGTCAGAAGAGGAGGTGAGATTCTTAGTGCGTGCTATTGGCTGGCCCTTGTACAGTGCATATATGTATTGGCATGGATCACTACGTTTCAATGAAGGTATTGATTCAAATTGACTTATTAATAATGCATGTTAATGTAAAGACATTGCAGTCCTTTGTGACATTCCAATTATCTTCTGTTTCTCATTTTATTTTCATCAAAATGCTGAGCAACTTCTAACCATGTATTTATTAAATAATATAGAGATAAAGGCATAGGTCTTTTGAAACAGTCTGGTCAATTTTCAAATACAATGTTATTACATAAAATTCACCTTCACACATATATTAAACAAATACCTGACCACATTTAGAAATGTTTTTATTTAAATAAAATGCTTCTATACAATCTTTTTTTTATTCTTTTTTTTTTTTTTGAGACAGGGTCTCACTTTGTAGTTCAGGCTGGCTCTGAGCTCACTATGTAGCCTAGGCAAACCTCGAACTCAGCAATCCTCCTGCCTCTGCCTCCCGAATGCTGGGATTACAGGCATGAGCCACCATGCCCAGCTCCAATCTTTAATATAGACTTTAATAGAAAAGTGAGACACATAAAAAATTATGACAAGCATGGTTTACTGAAAGATAATGTAGAAGTTAAGAAATCCAGTAGGTAGTTTTGAGAAACAAATAGTAACTGCATTATGAACAACTTTAAGTCACATGTGAAAAAACTATGATTTTTGGATCAGAGAGATTTGAAGCAAAGAGACAATCAAGTCAAAATGCATTTTAATAAGATTGTGGTTGACAGCTTCTATTTCATACAAAATCTACAATGCAAAGAGATTGAGGCCATTTATAGTTGATACATAATCTTCATTGCAGAGAAGCTAATTAGGAAGATGGTACAATGCCCAGACATGAAGATTTTAGGTGACCGAAATAAAGTGGTTATAATAAGAACATGGGCAATTTGATTGGATAAATATTTAAGACAAAATATAGTGGTTGAATGAAATGTAGAAGCAGAGCAAAAGAGACAATTTTTTTTCCATCTTGATGATTTGATAGGTGGTGATGTGACCAACCATGATAATGAATCCTCATTGAACTAGAAAGATATTTGCAGTAACCAAAAAAAGGCACATTCATTGAGTATATTTTACAGTATGATTTAAGTTATATCTGGCACATAAATAAAAGCTCCCATAGGATTCTTAATTATTAAGGTATACCTAGAAAAGTTTATGAATAGAAAGTTATAAGTTGAATTTTTTTGTATTATACCAGATGAAATGTGTTTTGTTTGAGATCTATGTAGGGGACTCTAGAGTTGTATGAATGCTCAAGCCTTTCTGTAAATATATGTTATTTTCTTCAACTATTCAAACATAGATACATTCTTATTGGTAAATAAGCTATAATGCTTGTAACAAAGTAGTAGCTTATGTGCTTATTACATGCAGGTACTATCGTAGTTTTCTTCGCATTCCTTATATTTACTGCACAATCATAGAATATTTTATAGGAAAAGAAACTTATACAGTCTAAATACAAAATGTCAATTTTTTTCACAAAAAGAAAGGTGCCTAACTAATAAAAGATTTTGTTTTATCTCTTTAATGCTACTTTATATGTGGCACAGATAAAAGTACCTAACATTAAAAATTAGGTCTTTGCTAAGCCTGTACAAGGTAGTACATATTTAAGCAATGGATTACTCAGAAAAAAGTAAACGTCAATGAAATATAAAGCTAGTATTCAAGTATTTGGATAAAAATTTTGTCCAGTTATGAATATTTGCCTTAAGAAGTTTCTCTTTTTGTACTTCTATATCTTATCTTGTGATGGCTCCCTGCAATCTCAGGATTTCATCCTCATCCTGACTGTTACATCACCAAAAATATTCCTTTAAGGGGAAATTCATGCCTAAATACATCCAGTAGTGTAATACCTTTCTAACAAATACAGAATAGCATACTTACTAGAGTTTTGTGAATCAAGTTTATAACAAAAACTAATGTATTTTTCACCAAGAATGGAGAAGTGTTTCTTTTTCCCCCAGCCACACCAGCATTTGCTGTTGGTTGATCTCTTAATAGCAGCCATTCTTTCTGAAGTGAAATGGAATCCACATCTCTTGAATGACCAGTGATGCTGAATTTTATTTTATTTTATTATTATTATTTTTTTTTGAGACAGGATCCTACTGTCTCTGCCTCCTGAATGCTGGGATGACAGGCTTGAGCCACCATGCCCGGATGAATTTTTTTTTTTTTTTTTTGAGACAGGATCTTGCTTTGTAGTTCAGGCTGGCCCTGAGCTCACTATGTACCCCAGGCAAGCCTCCAACTCAGCAATCCTTCTGCCTCTGCCTCCGAGTGCTGGGATTACAGGCATGAGCCACCACACCCGGCACAGTGGTATGTGGTATTGATTGCTGGTGGGCTAGAGTCACCACCCCCAGCATTGTATGTGGTTACTGGGGATCGAACTCAGGACCTTGCACTTGTGAGGCAGGCTCCAGAACCACCGAGCTAAATCTCCAGCCCGTTGCTGAATATTTTTTCATATGTTTCTTTGCTGCTTTTATTTCTTTATCTGAAAAATGTCTGCTCCTTTCAGATGCCCACCCTTGGATTAGGTCTTTATTTGGAAGGTCTGATTTTTTCATTGTTTATGTATTCTAGATCTGAGGAACAACTGGTTAATTTTTTTTTCCCAGGCAAATTGTAAGTTGTCTTTTTGCTCTGCTAGTGGCTTCTCTTGCTGTACAGAAGTTTTGCAAGGAGATTAGATTCCAGTTGTTGATTCTTTCTTTTAGTTCCTGTGCTATTGAGGTTTTATTCATAAAACCCTTCCCTATGCCAATGTTTCCAAGAGTTCCTCCTAACTTACCTTCTAGAAGGTTTAGCATTTCTGTTTTAATATCTAGACCTCAAATTCATTTTGATTTAAATTTGGTGCATGGTGAAAGATGTAGCTCTAGTTTTAATCTTTGGCAGTTTGAAACCAAGTTTTTTCCAGCACCATTTATTAAAGAGGCTCCATTGAGGGTTTTTGGCTCTCTGTGAAAGATGAAGTAGCTTAATATGTTTGAGCAGTTTCTGTATCTTCTAGTATGTTCCACTGATCCTTAGGTATGTATCTTTGCCAATATCATGCTGTTTTATCTCAGGGGCTTTATAGTATGGTGCCAAAGTACAGATTCTGATACTCCTGCCATGTCTTGTTGTTTAGAATTGCTTTAACAATTCTAAGTCTCTGCTAGTTCCAGATGAATTTTTGGATTATTTTCTCTAGATCTGTGAAATACACTGCTGGGTTTTCCATCAAGAATACATTAAATCCATTTAGCAGTTTTAGCCATTTTGATAACATTGTTTTTCCCTACCTAGGAACAAGGATTGTCTTTTCATTTTCTGATGTCTTCTGATCTCCTTTTTCATAGTGCTGTAATTTTTAGAGTAGAGGTCTTTCACATCCTTTGTTAGATTGATTCCTCGATATTTTATTGTTTTGGATATTACTATGA
>PVIC010035630.1:0-18915 GCA_004025085.1 Thryonomys swinderianus
TTCTTTCTTTCTTTCTTTCTTTCTTTCTTTCTTTCTTTCTGTTTTCTACTATTATTCTTTAATTTATAATTTAAACAGTTTGTATTTATTATATAAAGATGTGATGAAAGAGTTTTTAGAAGATTATGCTTACTCACCGTTTAGAGTAATTTTAGAAATAATAATATACTATCTATTATAGGTAACAAACTTTTTACTTAGAATTTATTTCATTATATTTTAAATGTATGAATCTCTCCATTTAAATAATACCATCCAACCTAAACCTATGTTAATTGGAGCCAGGTACCCACTTTCATAAAGTACATAGTATAATTTCAACTGTCTGTGCAGCTTAATATCCCCTATGGCTATGACTTCTGTTTATTTTCATACCTTGATTCATCTCTGTGATTTGAGCTTTTGAGTTCCCAACCACACATTTCCCTGTCCAACAGTCGAAGTCACATTTTTTTCATTGGAAAGGATCCATATTAATTAGCTCTATCTGCTTCTGGCACTGTGTTTCTTTTATCTGCAAAGTCTTAACATTTCTTGCTTAAATGCAATTTGCTCATCAGCATTAAACACATCATCCATGATGCTCCACTTGAAAATCAAAATTACACGATTATTCAGGGTAAACAAACACTTGACTTCTTTTCAAAACTATTCTCAATTATTCCTCCAGTCAAGAAAGAAAACCGAACCCACCCTCTGTTACTATGCCATGAAAGCAGAACTTCAGAGTAGCCGTGAGACTTGAGTCGATCACATTACTTCTCAAAATTGATAGGAGTAAGCCTTAAAGAAAAACTCAAGCAAATGCTCCAGTTAAGGATTGAGTGTGAAATTCATTCCATTGGCTGACAGGGACTGAATTTTGTAACTTAAGTATTGCTGAAGGGAAGGCATAAGGCAATTTATCCTACAGTAATTTAAAGCATATTTTAAGTTTTGAAAATTACCCATAACTATGTAGAAGTATGAAGATGAAAGAATTGTACTACTGTAGGATTCTCATAAAACCACCATATGAATTTATTAAGACTTCCATATTTTTCCTAGGAAAGTAACAATAAATTTCTTTTCATAATTTATATTTTACTGCAACTTCAATACATATGATAAGCAAAGCATAAAGATGAATTTGTACATTAGTTTCACAGTTAGTGAGTTTTAGAATGCTTTTCTAACTCCAATTCCTCCCACCATAAGCAAAATCCTGATGTCTAGTATCTTTTTTCAATTTGCAACCCTTTTTTCAATTCTATAATGATTTCATCAATATTAATAATCACAAGCATTTATCTCATGAGGAATTACAGGTTTCTTCTCCTTTTGGAACTCCTAGAAGAATCTGATTTTGCCTTCTTATTTTGTTCTACACCAGTTCCTCATGGGTGGGCTCTGCTTCATTTCCTAGATTCTAGTGCATTCTCAGGATAAATAAAGACAGATACAGAAGTGTAAATTGAGAGAACTTTATGGAAAATTCGGAGGAATGGGAAAAGATTGTTTCACAACATTATTCAGAGACTAAATAATGTTCCTCTTTCAGTCCATAAATGTAGCAGGCATGGATTTTATGTATTTTTTCAAAATGATGTCACCACCATCACATCTGGTTCCTGATGCAGCACTGGTGGAAAACCACAGGGCAAAATGTATTATGTCCTTTTGCAAATTTTACAGAGAAGTAGCACAAATCACTTCTGCTCCATACCGTTAGACAGAACTTAGGCACATGATCCTGGTGAGCTTAAGGTTTGCTGTTTGGCCATCTGTTCCAATGTATCTTGAAGTAGTAATTTCCATGGCTAATATAAAAGAAAGATGATTCATTTAGGGAGATAATATCTTATAAAATATTTGGACTCCTGAGTTTTTCTGGCATTCAATCGTCAATGCCTTGACCAATAGAATCTCAGTGGTCCTCACTGGCAGACATGTAACTAATTTTGGCCCCCAATACAGCTATGTAATTAGGGCTCTCCCTAGTTGCTCTCATGATGGTGCAGGCACCATGAACTCTCCCTCTTGTGCCTTGTATCCTCCATGTTATTTCTTCTGTGATATTTCTTTTGCCATCCCAGACCCAGAGCAAGCTAATTAGAGACTGAAGCCTCTATGAACTGTAAGGCAAATGAACCCCTCCCCTTTTGTCTCAGCAATGAAAGAAAACAGAAATTTGGTCCCAGAGAAGTGGGATTGTTGCTGTGACCTTCCTTGTCCATAGGGCTTAAGAGGCTTTGGAACTGGTCTGTGGGAAGGAGAAGAGTTGAGAAAAACCAAGAGATGTTGCTAGACAAGAAGAGCTGGAACACCTTCAGCTGTTCTGTATGGGAGATTCTGATCAGAGCTCAGAAAGCTGGTAATAACCAGTTGAGAGAAATTTCTGCTAGGAAGAAGGACTGGACTGGCTACTGGATCCCAGAAGACACATGTCATGACTTAGAAGGAATTTTGTCTGCATTTTGTTTATGTCTAGAGACTGACTGAGACTGAGATTAGGGGTTGTAAACTAATTTTGAAGAAATTTCAAGGCAGTTGAAAACTAAGGGGGTGGTATGACTACTATTGAAAACTTTTAGTCAGATCCATAATGAGAATAAAGAGGAAAAAGCCTAGAAGAATGACATGAACATTTTGAGTTTGCCTGGAAAGGAAACTCTAGTAAAACTATGGACTGAAAAGTTAAAGGAGATCATGATTGCTGAGAAGGAGCAGGAGAATAGAGGAGATGGCCTGAGTCCATGACAGGAAGCATCAGGTGTCCTCTTTGCAATCTCAGAGTTGTAAAAGTAAAAGATTTTGGTTTGAGAACAAAGCCCGAGATCACCATTTTCCAGATGGTGGGAGCATCACCATGCTCCAAAATGGCAATTGCCTAGAGAAATTGGTCCAAAATGCCAACAGTTTAAAGAAAATTGCTCCAAAATGGCAGCAGTCTCGGGAAATTGTTTAAAAATGGTGGCAGCCTAGAGAAACTGCATCAAAATGGCGGCAGCCTAGGGGAGCTGTTTCAAAAATGGCTGTGGCCTCGGGAAGTTGTTTCAAAATGGTGGCAGCCTAGAGAAGTTTTTCTTGTGACTGGGTTCAGAGTGCTTAGTGATCCAGGCACTCCACAACTACAGTCAAGGGAAAGGGAAGACTGGCTATTGCTGCTGTAGCTGACAGCAGATCTTGGCATCACCCCCATGGTGCTGGTTTTAGGTGCATGCAGAATGCAAGAGTTGTAGGGTCAAGAATGCTTCCACTCAGACTTCAGAAGAAGGCCTGGGAGACCAGGCAGCATGCTCCTGAAGGGCAGTGTGTAAAGTCAAAGGTGCAGTGGGGTCCCAGAGGTTTGGAGAAGCCAGAAACGTGGATCACCTGAGACACACTGAGAGGGGGAAGCACAGCAAACCCCAGAGAGAAGGTATGGAAACTACAACCACAAGAAGCATCAAATGGGTGGAACCATCCAAGCCATTTGGAGTTTACAACTTGCCACAGATTGCTGGGATACTGGAAGTGCAACTGTGCAATGTAAGGTTAGTTCTACTGGATTTTGGACCCTCTTGTTTGTAACATTGGGAATGGAAATTTCTATCTTATATCATAGAATGTTGGGAGTATTTTCCTCTCTTTTATTTCTTTTCATTTGCACAGGCGCTTGCAGCTAAAAGTTTCCCTTAAATCTCAAAGGATATTTAGGACTTGGAAGTTGTAGCAATGATGAAAGTGTTAAAGTTTTGGGAACTCTTAAAGATAGATTCAGTGCTTTTTTGCATAAAGGGGATAGTCATGAGTCTTTGGGGGTTTGGAGGCAGAATATTACAGTTTGTGTTTAGCTGTCACCGCTAAACCTCACTGGGTCAGAGGCAACTGAATGTGGAACGTGTGATGCAGTGATTAAAGACATGTGATTACTAAATCACTACAGGTGAGGGAGAAGTTAATTGTTCCCCTAATCCCAGTAACATGGGTGGGATAAAAGAGAGAGAAAGACGCCCTTTCTCTTGTTGCTGTTGCTACAGTGTGGGCCCCGTGAACTCTCTGTCTTGTTACCTTTGCTGCCTTGTGTGCGCCGTGTTGTTTCTGCTGTGATGCCTGTTTGCCCTCGCAACCTCAGAGCCAGTTAAAAATGGACTGAAACCTCTCTGAAATGAAAGTTAAACAAACCTGTTCCCTTTAACTTTGGGTGTCAGGTATTTTGTCTCTGCAACGAGAGTAAAGTAACTAACACATTGACTAGTTAGGATCTGAGAAAAGATGTATTTCTGGAAAAGAAAAAAGCATATGAAACATTCCTATAGTAGAAGCCAATTTAAAAACTAAGAGGATGTGGTGACTAAAGACTAAAGATTAGCTGGGTGTGGTGGCTCACGCCTGTAATCCCAGCACTCAGGAGGCAGAGGCAGGAGGATTGCTGAGTTCGAGGCTTGCCTGGGCTACACAGTGAGCTCAGAGCCAGCCTGAACTACAAAGTGAAACCCTGTGTCAAAAAAAAAAAAAAAGTAAGAATAAAGATTAAAAAGGAAGGTAAATTGAATGACTGGACTCTAAGTTATCATTGGTGGACAGCGTGGAAAAGTTCTGGAGTTTCTTAGTTTCTTTTTTATGTATTATTGGAACAGATTATTGGAATACTACTGCTGAATCAGGGAACCTAATTTTATTTATTTACATGACAGAAGTTTGTATGTGAAAATAGTCTGTTGGCTATTCCAGAGGGGTAGAAATAAGTACACTGAAATATATGGCAGTGCCATACAGAAATAATGGTGGCTTATGCCCTTCTAGAGGTTTATAGAAGTGTTTTAAAGAGCTAAGAGGACAGATCCTTTCAGAAAGTTGAATGAATGAAATTTGGTGAATTAATTGAAGCAAGCATTCTATTATGACAAAAGTGAGGAAAATGTTCATCATATTCTAAGCTAATGTCGTTATTTCAGTGATCACCTTTATTCTGAGAATGTTGCTGCTGCTAAAAGGAATGAGAATTAAGACATATCACACAATGGCATGGATTCTTGATGTTGATTATGATCATAATGTACATATAAAATATAACAATAAAATCAGTTAATTAAAAAGAGTGTACATAATTCCTTCAGCCAAATTAATGTGCAATGTTGACCTTCTTTGGAAATAAATTGAATCTTAAAGGTTCATAACTTTATTTCTTACATATACCAGCTCCTCTTATACACATTTTTACATTTGAATTTATTCCAGAGTATAAGACATCTAGAATAAAAATTGTGAACTTTCTCATTAAGATCTGACATAATTTAATAATAGTCAACTGCAGAATATAAGATATTGTACTTCCATCCAACAATGTTTTTCCAAATGATCCTGTTATTTTGGTAATATCCAACAAATCTATGGGATTAAAACAAAAGTGAAACCCTAAATCAGTGATTACTTAATATATTTCTTCAAAATATTTTGCTTTCTTCATTCTATTTTCTGAAGAACATTTTCATATTTCAATTTACTACTAAGGTACATCGTGTGTTACATGTTCATCAGATCCAAATTATGAACTACATCTTAGCTTCAGAATATTCTTTTCACCTGTAGGCTGGTGCTCATAAAGCAGAGAAAAGTGGCTCATGTACGTTACATTAATTATAACTCACAAACATTATTCTTTGTGCAAAGTTTGTAATTGAGAACCTTTATTTTCCAGGATGTGTAAAAGCAGCTGTGGGCTATAACAAGGAAGAGGCATCTTTGCATTTTTCATTGCTGCTTAGTAATTGCCTATTTTTCCTTGTGTTACCCCTCATATGAAGCTTCAGTTATAACTATGTTTTCATTTTACTGAATGTATCAATTATAAAATCAGAACCTTGAGTCGTTTTGTCACTAGGCAGTTTTCTTCCATTTAATTTACAATAATATACTGCATTTATTGTAACAAAACAAAGACATTTTGCTAGTACATGTACAACCTGACTTCTTGGCCTTAAAAACAGAGAGATGTAGGGATCAATATTGGCAGATAATGTAATTGTTATTATATAACAATTCATTTCATTAAGGTACTAGGGTATTTCAACTTCTCTTTATGTGTATGTGTTACCTCTAAATAATATCTGCACTTGATCTTAGCCAAAAGGCCGAGAAGCGATTCTAAATAATATCTGAAAGACCATAGAATTTAATAGGAAAATGATATTGATTAATGTGCAATATATCCTGCTGTTAAATGGCCAAGTTTTAAAATCTATATGTTTAAGAATATTTATTTATATTTTGATAAATATCAATTTCATTCTCCTTGTTTTGCATAATTTCCTTTCTAGACACTTTGCCATGTTATTTAGGTTTAAAAGAATCTTCAGGGCCAGAGATTTAGCTCAGTGGTTCCAGCGCCTGCCTCCCAAGCGCAAGGTCCTGAGTTTGATCCCGGTAACCACATAGAACGCTGGGCATGGTGACTCACGCCCACCAGCAATCAATACCACATACCACAGTGCCGGGCGTGGTGGCTCACGCCTGTAATCCCAGCACTCAGGAGGCAGAGGCAGGAGGATTGCTGAGTTCGAGGCTTGCCTGGGCTACACAGTGAGCTCAGGGCCAGCCTGAACTACAAAGCGAGACCCTGTCTCCAAAAAAAAAAAAGAATCTTCAAAATCAGAATTAAAGAAGCCAGTCTGATAAGTTTCCATTCCTGTAATGATATGTCCTTATGATGGGAAAAACTTTCAAAATGTGGTGGGACTATGTAGTCTTCTTTAAGTCAACATTTTCCAATAAGAATAAATGAACAAATGCTTAGTGACTAGAAATACAAACTGTGGAAAGAATGATGGTATTCATCCTTTTGAATGTTTTTAACTTTCTTAATTGGAGCAAGAGAATATATTTCCAATCCTTGCTTCTGTGTGTGGTGCAGATCTCTTTATAACTGGAAGTAGAAAGTTAACTAACTAGATTGTTTCTACTCTAAATTTCAATATAGGCTGGACTGTGCATTGTCTTCCATTATGTATATATTCAGATATATCATCACACACATATATCTACATATATGTATGTGTGTATTACTATAAATGTGTACACACTTATATACATTCATATACTAAGAGCTTTTTAAAAAAGGATTCTGGAGTTTCCAATGCAGTGGTCACACAGTGTATATTTATATTAAGAACTTGAAATGTCACTTATTCATCAGGGAAACAATATTATTTAAATGTAGTAAAGTTAAAGAGCCACATGTGGTTAACAGCTACTATTGCAGAGAGCAGAGTTATAGAAATTGGTGCTATTGAAGTATGAAAGAAGTTAAAGTACACAGAAAAAATTATATTGAATGTGACCCAAGGAACACTATAGTGTTAGAAGTAAACACATAATTTTTAATGCAATGTGATGTTCAGATTTTGTCTTACCAAGGAAACTAGATTTAATCAGCATGCTTATTACAAAAAAATAAACTGTCAATGTTGATAACTTAGCACTTAGTATGTTACCCTGCCCCACAGATTTTGATGAATATATGAATTAATGTTTCATGTTAATATTTTCTGTAGACATTGAAAGAGAATTTGATTAAAATATATGACTTGTGAAGCCAACTCAGCTTTACATATGTGTAAAAATACATGTGAAGGGCATCTTTTATATATTCTTTCAAATGTTTATATATTCACATAAACACAAGACTTTCAGTAATGGAGTCCACACATGTGGCAGGTGTAGAGAGATCGATAGATATTTCTTTGGATGTTCTTCAAATTAATATTTCTCCATTGCCTTCTCTCTAACACTACCTTCTTTGAGATAGTATATTTCCATCATTTCATTGTCACTTTTGTTGGTCACTAGAATACATGATTTGGAAATCTGGAATTATTCTAAGAATAGATACGTAGCTCATGTATAGAAAGTAGAACAAAAATATGGAGAAAGACTTCCATCCAAAACAATACTTACTAAAAACAATTATGCCTCAGAAGTGGATCACATCCAAATAAGTAACTGATAGGAAAAAGGACATATCTCATAATGACAGAAGGGTCCTGGAATATAGGTAGGTGATCATGTGGGACTGATCAGGGGCTTCGAGAGAATCCCACACCTGCCTGATTTGCAAGGTGCTTTGGTAAAATGACAAAGTATATAAAACATAGTCAGACAGTATTACCCCTGGAAAACCAGTAAAATAATTTAGAATATTTACTCAAGTAGAAATACTAATATTTAGTGCTATACGACTGTCAAAGAAGCTATACTGGTTTTTGCAATCATAAAAGTTTGGCTAACATACTCTCCCTTGCCACTACCAAGGAGACATATGTTCTCTGTAGTAGATGCTTCTGCACAGGAAATACGCCAAGTTGAAACACAATTAACATCCTATTACAACATATGGCTCAGTCAATTCATACATTTCTTTACTTTGAATGGAACAAGGGTTCAAGAATTTGTCTCCTTTCATGTCAGACTGAGTTAAGAGTTCAGAGACTTTTCTGCAGGAAAATAAGTAAAGCTTAAGCCTGTTATCACTGAGTTCATTGAAACAAACACAGCCTTAGCTGCAGGCAAAAGTCTATACAAATCAGTTTGATAAACCTAATTATCACTTTTTATAACACCTTTGGGCTATTTTGAAATAGAGTCCAAACACTGTAAAGTGAATGGTGACTTTCCCCAAAGACACTGCAACATTGATCTAATTGAACTTTTTCCAAAGAGCAGCCTCAATTCTTCTCAGCCTCCTAAACTAAGGAGGAAAGCAAAGTTCAATCCCAGCCCAATAGTGTTTCATCTCTTAGAGGATTCACATTCATTTTATTAATATCTCCAGGGCTATTAGCTAGAAGATTTAATGGCTGCATATGACTTTTTTGCATAATGCTATCAAATTGCAGAAAAGACTACTATATAAAATGTCTGCTTTGTGAAAAGATTTTCCCTGTTTTTGTACTAATTCATTGCAAAATAAATGATGGCTTTTGTCTTGTTTTCCTACTTCCCAATGGCTAAACATATCATTATTTATTTATGACTGCCAACATCTTATTATCTACACTAATTTTGGATATGCTGCACTAAAACTAAAGTATATTTATACCACTCTGTTTTTGAATGATTGACTGGTGTACCAAAATTGCATAATAATATTTCCATTGGTTATCATAGATTTCCAAATCTTGATTTTTGTGTTCTTTACTATTAAATCAGTCACTATGAAATTAAATATCAATATATTCTTGAAATGCAGTGTGTTGTGGTGTATGAGGTCATGCTGTGATATTATACAAGTCTGCCTTTCTCCTTCAATGGCAGAGGACAGCAGCATTCTCTGGACTGTTAGCCCTTTTAAGGACACTCATGAAAACTGATCTCTAGAATCACTTCAGAAAGGGGCAAGAATAAAGCTAAATGTGCCCAAAGGGAAAGGAGATACTTTAAGGGGATTCAAGTTAACATGTCTTTTACTGTTACAACGTTTTTAAAATTTAAATATTCACTATATTTTCAATCATCCCATAATGCAAAAGTAGTCTACAAGGAGACAAAAATGTTTATAAGATCACCATGCAGTAGGAAAACACAAATCAAAATGACTATGAGGTGTCATCTAGTATAGATAAGGACGAGTATTATCAAATAGTATGAGATAAGAAACCCTCACAAGAATGTGGTCAAAAAGGCACTAGTCCACTGCTATTGGAAGTAGGTTGATATTGTTGTAATGGAGAAAAGATCAAAGGTTTCTAAATAAAAACAAACAATTGCTGGCCCAACAATTCCTCCTCTAATCATGCAGTCAAATAATGCAAATTAGTGTTCCAGAAACTTATCCCCACTTCCACATTCACTGCAGCATTATATACAGTGGCCAAATATGGAAGAGACCTAGACAGTCATCAAGGAACAAATAGCTTTAATCTTTCAACAAACAAACAAGCCAGCTGAGAGTTTGAGAGTTTAGAGAGGAGTAAGAATTCCTGATATTCTGGCCTTTGGTTGGGTGGTTAGAGATACTGAAAATGGACAGTGTATTTTAAAAGATAAAGAGAAAGGAATTATCAATGTAGCAAATACAGAAAAGAGTTTGAATATAACAAATATTATATGCTACACATATATAGTTATATAATAGAGGAGGGAAGAGGAAAGCACTGGTTGCAGGTCAAGTGAACAAAGCAGAATATTTGTAGAATTAATGCATTTAGAAATTTAATATATGGTATTAGTATTAAGGTTGTCAAGTTGTATTAAATTATAAATATTTGCAAGGTCTTGTACATTGTTTTTGTTTGTTTGTTTGTTTAAGACAGGGTCTCGCTTTGTAGTTCAGGCTGGCTCTGAGCTCACTATGGTGCCCAGGCAAGCCGCCACGAACTCAGCAATCCTCCTATCTCTGCCTCCCGAGTGCTGGGATGACAGGCGTGAGCCACCATGCCCGGCATTGTGGTATGCGGTGTTCATTGTTGGTGGGCGTGTCTCCATGCCCAGCATTATATGTGGTTACCGGGGATCGAACTCAGGACCTTGCACTTGCGAGGCAGGCACCAGAACCACTGAGCTAACCCTCCGGCCTTGTACATTGTTTTGTCCACTATATTTGTTGATCTTTTTCTGAGCTTTTTGGGATGATTCCTTTTTTATGTGGTCAATAAAATAGGAAGACAATATTTGCCAATAAATTATTTTAATAAATGGTTAATTTACTTTAAATAGTTCATTTTAAAGTTTATTTGACATATATAACAACACCAATTATGTGTCATAAATTTTGCATAATTCAAACTACACACAATTGATTTTAGAAACTCAGATTTTTTTTGATTCATTGTCAGAATTGTTATCTATTCACTTAGGCAAGATAAACAGGATCTGGGGAAGTATTGTACAACAAATCACTAGAGTTAGCAAATTATTTACTGGAGATCTGACAGTATTTAAGAAGTCACATCTCTATTCTTCCAAGAGAAAGAAAAAAAAAGAAAGAAAGAAAGAAAGAAAGAAAGAAAGAAAGAAAGAAAGAAAGAAAGAAAGAAAGAAAGAAAGAAAGAAAGAAAGAAAAGAAGTGAGGGAGGGAGGGAGGCAGGGAGAGAGGTGGGGGAGGAGAAGTGATGGGAAGGAAAGGGAAGGCTAGGAAAAGCCAAGGGAGGGCTGCAGGGAGGGAGGAATAAGCAGGAAAATAGTAAGACTAAGAATAAACTCTTTTTTTTTTTTTTTTTTGAGAGGGTCTCACTTTGGAGTTCAGGCTGGCCCTGAGCTCGCTATGGAGCCTAGGCAAGCCTGGAACTCAGCAATCCTCCTGTCTCTGCCTCCAGAGTGCTGGGATGACAGGCGTGGGCCACCACACCCGGCACTATGGTATGTGGTGTTGATTGCTGGTGGGCGTGAGCCACCACGCCCAGCACTGTATGTGGTTCCTGGGGATCGAACTCAGGACCTTGCGCTTCCGAGGCAGGCACTCTAACCACTAAGCTAAATCTCTGACCTAAGAACAAACTTTTGATGAACACATTAATTACCTTTAATATGGTGAACACATATATCAAATCATCTAACTGTATGCCTTAAATATAAATTTCACTCATTTTAATAATTTAAAAGTAAATAACATATGAACGGTATCCCTGTATTTAAATTGACCTGCAGTGACAAATATCAATGAAGTACCTAGTAAAATATATCATTGAAATGGCATAACACAAAGTATAAGGTTAAAATAGTGACAATTGTTGTAATTCCTGCTCTTGGCAGTCAAAGACATCTATATGTAAAGTCAGAGCAACATAAGTTTAAGTAAAAGAGATTGTATGTAATTAAGGAAGGCTTCAGAGAAGTATTTACAGGAAGGTAACAAAAACTTAATATAATTTGAAAACTCTTCAGGAACAAACGGCCATTGTTGTCATCATGGGACTGTACATGGGAGGGTGAGGCACAGAGTCACACATGCACACCAGACCCTGGGGAGTTTTCTGGAATGCTTCCACTCAGTGAATGCAGTGTAAGGTGCTATATAGCACAAGCAGTGGGAGGGGTTTGTGGTGGCTTTTAGGGATTGGGTTGTTAGAGGAGGGGCCCAGCATTGGGGAGGACCAAGCAATCTACTGCCGTGGCATACCCTTTAGCTCAATACAGGCTTTGGTCTCAACTTAGACTACTGAGGGCCAGAGGCTCACTTAGGACCTAGAAGACTGGTGTGATGTACAGTTGGGTCAGCCAGATCTGTATTTTGCCATCATCTCCTCCCCTATTCAGACCCAATGGCCTCTGCCAACCATATGACATTGGGTTTGGCCAGATAGGGTGACCCTAAAGTTAGCCCAGGAGTCCATGAACTTAACTTGGACTAGCCCATTGTAAATCTCTTCCAAGTGGAGCCCCAGACATTATTAAAGGTAACCACATTGAAGGACCAAGTCCTTTTGGGACTGTAGGTTGACAAGGGCAGCATGGGTATCATGGAAGAGACCCGAAGCTTGTCAAAGGCATGCACAGTATTTTGAGCGAGTGGACTAAGAGAGGTAGCAGTGATGATCTAGTTGTGCAAGGTGATTGAAATAGTGGTGGCTGTGGAGACTGTGGTAACCATGGACACAATGATGGTGATGAGGCTGAGGTTGAGGCCACCAAACTATATTTCCTTTGTGGGTGAAGTACAAGGTTAAACAGGGGCTAAGGGGTGGGCACACAGGTGCTGAAAGGCAAAATTGTTTAGTTGGGGGTATAGGACACATAGTATGAATCACTGTACAAGTAGGAGGTCTCAGAGACTCCAGGGAAGGAAGCATTGGCCCCAAGAACAAGGAAGAAGGGTCAGTGGTATCAGTTGTTTGGTCACTAGGGCAGAGGAAGAGTCAGTTGGAAGTGAGGTAGAAAAGCAGACAGAGGAAGGAGAGACAGAAGTATTCCATGTAGGATCAATGGAAGACTCGAGGTGGATACCATCAATGACTACAGGGTAAGTGAAGGAGTCATTGCCAAAGGGGCAGGAAGGGAGGTATTCCAGTTGATCATGACTAGAAGAGGGGAGTTGGGAACTAGGGCTCAAATTTGTGTGACCGCAGCCTGAGTTTGCGGTGAGTGCTTCTCACAGGAGGACCACCAGCACTGGGCCCAGAATGGGGTGGGTGGGGGTGCCCGGAAGGGCCAAAGCACAAGCGTAGTCATAGAGGTCCTTTATATCACTCCAGGTGGTCTTATTGAGGCGTAGTGGTGCTGGATGGTGTTGACATTTTTTGGGCCATTCCCAAAGCAAGTGCCTCCTCATTTGGCCAATTGGTTGATCAGGTGGTGGTGTAGGGCTTGGCATCTTTTGTAGGGAGCCACCATTCCACAGGCTGAGCTGCTCCCAGGAGTCAGTCTAGGCTTGGGTTGAGGTAGAGAAGGTCAGTTATTCTTGTGATACGGCTTGTGGTAGATGCCTGAGAGGTGCTGGCCCAGGTGGAAGCTGGGCACCTCTAGGGGCCTGTCTCGCAGGGTGTGCACGCAGAACAGCAGGAACCCGGCTGGTTTATCCAAGTACTGCCGCTCCCAGTAGGCGTCCCTTGGGAACTAGAGGCCCAGTGGGGCTTCACGGAGCGGTGGCAGCAGAAGCAGCAGCAGGAGCCGCAGCCTCACGTTGCCAGATGTTGCCTTTGCCATCAGCTCTGGCGGCTGGGAGTGAGGGTCCAAAATGGTGTGCAGGTGGGGCCGTTTAAGAGGTGGAGCATAAGGAGGGGCTGATGATCCGTAGGGGGCGGGGCCTGTTTCCTCAGAAGACACGGAGCACCGGCGCCATGTTGGGGTCGGACCTGCTTGTCAGCCAGAAGAGAAGAGGCGTGGGCCCCATGTTGGGATTGCACTGAGGCGTAGAGGATATTTCCCATACTCGGAGAAGTGAGGTCAGTGGAAAGAAGGTGGAAGGAGTTCGACATGTTATAGAAGCGGCCCGCTGAGTGGCAGCGAGAAAGGAGGCTGAGCTCCAGGGGATGGGGGAGGGCATGGCCTGCTGAGCTGCAGGGGGAGAAAGAGGAATTCCCCACAGAGGCGGGGCAGTCACCCGAGGGTACCCCATTTGGATGCCAGGTGTTGTCCTGGATGTCACAGGGCTGCGCAAGGGAGGGAGAAATGCAGTCACACACGCACACCAGACTCCGGGGAGGTTTCAGGAGGGCCTCTGTTTAATGAATGCAGTGTAGGGCGTCATAGAGCATGGGCGGGGGGCGGGGGGGGGGGTTGCAGTGGCTACTGGGGATTGGTCTATGATTGTCAGAGGAGGGACTCAATGTTGGGGAGCACAGGGCAATCTCTGGCTGGCCGTGGCATGCCCTATAGCTCAGTGCTGGTTTTGCTCTCAGTTTAGTCCACTGAGGGCCAAGTGCTCTCTCAGAACCTAGGAGACTGGTGTGTGGTGCAGTTGGCTCAGCCAGACCTGGATTTCACCATCAGGCCATCTAAGGATTCATAATAGAAAGGCAACATCCTTATGCAGTTCTGTTTTGTTATGTGATCATCAGGAAATTAGTAGAGAATTGGAATTGCCAGGAAGTGTCAGTATGAGTCACGAGAAGCTAGGAAATTGTTAATGATGTCTGTGATTCATGACTTAGTCTAGAAATCGTATTCTGAGCACGGGAGTGGATCAGGCTGGATGTGGAGGAACTGTGGCTTAATAATGGATTAAACACTGAGCACTGAGGCGTCTACAATAACTCGTGGCTCAGAGTTGGACAAATGAGAAAAACCTGGGTGTCTTTGATCAGGATTAGATGTTTAGGAGAAGGAAACAGAAGCAGTGTTTAAAAAGGTTTTAATTGTAGTGAGTTGTAAGTGATCAAGATCTTTCAGGAGACCATGGTGAATATGTAGCTGAATATAGAAAATTATTTTGTATTAAATGAAATATAATGAGAAGGGAAGTTTCGATTTCTTTAGTGTTTAGATGGGTTTTCTTTGGAAAGTATGTATATACAGAGGAAATAGTTTCAAGAATGTGGCAAGCTGGGAGTTCCAGAATATATTATAAAGAAAGAACCTAAAATAATTACCACTGTATGATTATTTCCCTTCTTAGCATTAATGTATTTAGTTTTTCCCATATTTGTATATTTTCTAAGTTGCCAAATTGGTTGCTTATTTGTATAGAACTCATGTATTGATGATCTCCTAATATAGCATCTTAAGAAATTGTTTGATGGTGCTGAGAATTGGCCACATGAGTATTCTTATGATTTTTAAATACTAAAGCCTATTCTATGCCTCTAGGTTTTGAAAAGAAATAATCTGAGGGCTACATAAGTGGTTAAATAAAAAAATAAAAAAAAGCATTGTGCTTCATTTGTAAAATATTCTCAAAATATTTAATGGTGTTTGTTACAAAATTATATTAAGGCTTTAAACCCCTCTCTGAATGAATATCTGGAAAATAAACTTAGATTAAAGCAGAATAATTAAGATGCATTTAACAGCACTGGGAGAATGTCAAATTTAAGAATAACATGAATAATATTTTTAAAGCAACAGTCCATGAACATTAAATTCACTTCTTCAGGATTATGAACATATTTGCAGGTCCACAAAAGGTTTCTGATCCTTTTAACCTAAAGTGAAATCCTCACATCATCACAAAATGAAATTTGCTGATCAGATCATCCAAACACAATCCTTAAACCGGGGAACTAATTTAGCTACAATGCTTTTGCTTTTGAGATTTTGATGGGAAAGTAACATGAAAAGAGTGGAGTCTGTGAGTTTTGAACTACTAGTTTGGGCCTTAGACTTAAAAAAAGTGCCTTTCATTTCATTTTCTTGCATTAATGCTCTTGCTGTGATAATTTTTCAAAATTCAGTAGCTTAAAAGAATGCTTTTGTGACTTAAGGACTCTCATCTCTCTTTCTTTTTCTGCTCCTCCTCCTCGTTTTTTTTTTTTTTTCTCTTGGTAAGAAGAACATGGGGAGAAGAAGACGAAGGACAAAGAAGTGAGGGGCACAAGGGAGGTGACTGGGGGGAGAGAAGGCATTGGAGACCAACGGCTTCCCTCCTGATTCTCTCATGTGTGTTTGTTGGGTTGGTCTCCAAGAGTCATTGTACTCATTTTTGTTTCACATCCAAAAGAACACTGGTTGCTCTGGTTGACTTTGTTTTGTCTTTGGCGTAAACCCCTCCAAATGTAGGGTGAGGTATGTGCTTCTTTTTATTCTGCATGCTTCACTAATAGACACCAAAATTGGCCTTGTGCCAGAATTTTCTGGACACATTTTCCTTTTGGAAACTGTTTCCCGCATAACTTTACAGTTTCCAAAGTGGCAGGAAATGCCTTTTTTTTTTTTATTCTGACTTTTCTTGGGTCCCTCTTCTCGGGGTCATTGTGATGACAGTGGCTGCCCTGATAAAAACAGTAATTTAACCACATCTGCAAGTATTACCCCCAAAGTAGTGGATTTATGGTCACCAGTCCTGTGATCAGATTCTGATTAACTTTCACAGGTGAAATGAGTGCACCACGTTTGATTTCATCTCTCACTGACTAGTTTGAATTCCTCTCACATAATCACCTCTTTTCCTAATATATGTTCCTTTCCATATGTTTGATGCCATATATGGGTCAAAGACTTCTGAAAGTTGCTTTTATAATTTTTACAAAACGTGCACAGACATTTACTGTGGTGCTTTGAAATTTCCTGCATGTTCATTTTGATGTAGAGTTGTATAAGCTTTAATATTTATTGTATATGAAAGAGATTTAGTGTGACTGAAGTATGGGCTGACGGATAAAATATAGGACACCCAGTAAAATCTGAATGTAGAATTTAAAATGATATATTTTTAATGTCTCAGTTTTTGCATCAACATGTTTTGGTTTTCCTTTAAAGTGAAATTCAACAGTGTGCATGTGTTTTGTTTTTGTTTTTTTTTTGCTTTTTCTAAATCTGGCAGCCATGGACTATTTGAAAGTAAATCAGAATGTATATAATTGATCATAGAGAAGACACCATGCGGTAATGAAGGGGTCAATATAAAAAGTTAGCTTATTTTCTATACCACTAAAGTCATTGGTAGATTGGCAGCATTCAAGTTACAGATAGAATCTCATTTGTAGCGCAAGATGGTTACATTTGTTTCTAGGCAGGGTCTGGGTCACACAGAGACACACGTGAAATCCAGGAGACAGTATAACTAGGTCAGTGACCAGCTTGGTGAGGTATAATTAAATTCAGGTAAGGCCTGAATTTGGGAAGTAATGGAAGGAACACAAGGTGTTATCAATTGAGACAAATACTGGACCACAATTGGGCCCAAGCTACTCCTGGATGGGAGGAGAATGAAATACATATTGTCAAACACGGTGAGTAGGATGTTGAGATATGCCTCCCAAATGGCACACCTCAGTATGTTAAGCAGTGACCAGGAGTTTTCTTTCCTTCTAGAAAAAAAAAAAAAATTATTCTGACAAGTGATTTCCTTTTATAAGGGACTAAAAATATGAGTTAAATTGTTTCCATATCTGTAGCATTTATTATACATGGAAGAGTGGAAAGAATATTAGTATATTTATTGAAAATTCTATTTTCCCTCTGTTGCAAAGATGCCTGGGCTTATACTGTACTTTATGAGCTAAAAACAAATTTCTACAAACCAGCTGTTTAAATTTTGGTAAAATTTTGTAATACAAATTCAACATTTGCCTTATTTTCCTTAACACTTCCTTTCCTTAAAAAGATGTTTTTCAGTCGATGTGCTATTACATTTCTTAAGCAGATTATGTCAGTGTGTTTATCAAGAAAAACTCATTTCCAGAGTGTCGATATTTATGAATAAGGTTTAATGAAAGGAAAAAAAGTTTACTTATCCTAGAGTTAATACAATACCTAATACATTTTAAAAATCTCTCTTCATGCACCCATGAGGGTGATTTCTTAAAGTTTTACCTGGTGTCACTAACTTGATACAGGAAATCTTTCTCCTCCAATGAAGACAGACCCATTATGTGAGCAACACATATCATGCTGTTGCCACACGGAGCATATGTAATCACTGAACATAATTGCTTTCATTTCCTCTCCTCCGCTGTAAGCTCCCTCTAGTTATTTCTCCAAGTTATTTGATCATGAAGTTGACAGCACAAAATTCAAGAAACAGTAATGCTCCACTGTCAACTACATTTTCGATATAGAATATTGTGTTTCAATGATCAGGCAGTACCAACTAGGAGAATATTAGAAAAAGTTATTAATAAAATATAAAAGTAGTAGATAGTATAGTTCATTTACACTTCATAAAAGGTGATTTTAACATATTTATAAAACACATGTTTACAGTCATTTGGACATTAGTGTCACTTTGGAAAAGAAATAAAAATCATACGAAATGGTAATGCCAGACATGTAAGAAAATTAATGAATGATAAAATGAACCATAATGCCTCAGACATTCACCTTTTTAGCAGAAGCCTAATGCTAAAAACATCATTTTCTCTCTAAGGAATTCAAATTAACCACAAGGGGTAAATACCTTGCTCTTTGTTAAACATGTTGTGTCACAATAACATATGTCACATATATGTGAAAATATTTTATTAAGATAGATTTACCTAGTAGGAGTTATTGGGTAAAGAGAATATTTTATAACCCATTATTGTTTTGCAAATACTTTGTGTTATTTTCACTACAACCAGAAATAGTCACATTATCTGTTTCATACACATTTTTCTGTGTTATAAGCAATACGTCATACTTGTCTCTGTGACTTTAGTTATAAAAGGATGACAACCCACTATTTTCAGTATGCAGTTTTTTAGCTCTCTGAATATGATCAATTCTTGCAGATTTTTTTCCCAGTGCCAGGATTGAACTCTGACCTTTGCACTTGCTAGACTGGGCAGGTGTCACTGAGCTAAATCCCCACCCCAATTTTTATAATTTTAATCAGCAGTGTTTTCTTTAGAAAAAAAATGTTATTTTTCTAGATGTCTTATTGAT
>PVIC010035631.1:0-18958 GCA_004025085.1 Thryonomys swinderianus
AAGAAAACAGGGCTGCGGTAGCCCTCACAAGGCCGGGTCCCACCCCCAGCACCAGCCAAAGGAAAAGCTTAAGGTACACACCCTACGTAAGTGTGCGTGCATATTTGCAGACAGGAAGGGTGTCCTCCACATCCTCCTCTTTCTCTAAGCTTCAAGTCTTCCAATTCGAGCATCGCAGTAAAGGTGGCGGGGGGAGTATTAGGGGCTCATCAATGCAGAAGATCTTAGTATTTGCAGGCTGGCTCCCCCTTTCCCTTCCTGCTTGCTTCTTTCTCGCCTCTCTTCCTCCCTTCGCCTCCCTTCTCTCCCCCTCTTCCTCTCCTTCTCCCTCCTAGGAACTGGGGTTGAACGCAGGGCCTAATCCACACTAGGCAGGTGGTTGAACACCGTTTGAATGACCCTCCTCTTTACAAGCAAGGCACTCTGCAGCCCACTCAGGCAGGAGGACACCCAAGGAGAGAGTCCGCAGGGAACCTGTAAGTAGCCTCCTGTGGTACCCAGGGCACACTGGGGATTCTCTGAAGTGCTCCCCATGCCCAAGGGAAGGTAAAAAAGCCAGGTCCCGGTGCACCGTGCTGCTGGAACAGAGTATTTGAGGTGGCTAACACGGGAGACCCAGCAACACACTGGCCCTCAGTTCTGTTGGCTAGGAAGGTCAATCAAGGTCAAGGCGCCTCCGCCCTTGCGGGGCCTTCCTGTGTCGGCCCAGAAGAGGAGAAGCGAAGGGGGAAGAGGACACTAATCCCTCTCGTGAGGATGGAGTCCGAACTTACAACAAGCCAAAGTAGGTGGTCTGTGTACGTGGACAGAGCGGACTTCTAGGTCCTTCTCCGGCCCTCCTGGCTGTGCGGCTTGGAACAAGTTCCTTCCCTGCAGCCCTCGATATCCGGCGAGAGGCGCCTCCCATCCAGTGCGGTGGGAAATGCTCGGCGTCCAGGGTTTTCCTGTCTTCCTCTCGGCCCCGCCTCGGCTGTTGCCACTCTAGCCAATCACCATCAGCCCCTTAGTGGCCACGTGATATGAATCAAGCGGCCTCGGGGAACCCACGATCCAACTGGGGGGTCCCAGAAGGGTGTGGTGTCCTGCAGGTGAACAGTAGCCCCAAGGCTGCGGCCCGCACAGGTGGCGAGAGCAGGAAACAAACGTCCTACCGGAGATCTCTCAGGGGCGGAGGGAGCAGTGGCGGGCGTGGGGAAGAAAGCTTGGCAGAGGGGCCAGGGCCACGTCCAGACAGGGCTGGGGCCCCAGGCGGGCCGTGGGCAGCTGGCCTAGGGTGGAGTGTGCCTCCGAAGGGTACACTTGTACTTACTACTGCCACGGCTGCCCTTGGGGCTTGGTTCAGGACATATGGGGGGGGGGGGCTCGGCTGTATTATGTTGGTTCTGAAACCTCACTTTAACTGGCCAGTTAATAGGACACTGTGCCTCAGAAGAAGAGAAACCTGGATGGAGTGGGCTACGTCTTATTTATTTATTTAGACACACAGTCTCACTCTGTAATTCGGGCTATCCTTGAGTTCACCCTGTTCCTCCTGCCTCAGCTTCCCAAGTACTGGGATTACTGCAGCGTGACCCCGAAGGTAGGCTAGTCCTGAGAAGGGAGGTGTTGACCCCAGTGAGGCTTCTTTGCCATCTGCCTCCCACCACCATGTTAAAAATCTCTGTCCGCTGGGCCGGAGGGTTAGCTCAGTGGTTCCGGCCCCTGCCTCACAAGCGCAAGGTCCTGAGTTCAATCCCCGGTAACCACATACAATACTGGGCGTGGAGACTCACGCCCACCAGCAATCAATACCACATACCACAGTGCAGGGCATGGTGGCTCATGCCTGTAATCCCAGCATTCGGAAGGCAGAGACAGGAGGATTGCTGAGTTTGAGGCTTGCCTGGGCTACATAGTGAGCTCAGAGCCAGCCTGAACTACAAAGCGAGATCCTGTCTCAAAAAAAAAAAAAATCTCTGTCCACAATTACATAAAGCTTCCATCTACTATCTAGATAGCAGAGTCTACTGCTCACCACCCTGGCCCTCTACTGCTTACTATTTATGTTCTTTATTTATTTAGTTTTTAGTTTTTTGAGACAGGATCTCACTTTATAGTGCAGGCTGGCCCTGAATTCACTATGTAGCCCAGGCTAGCTTTGAACTCACAGCAATCCTCCTGCCTCTGCCTCCTGGGTGAGCATGTCCAGCTATTGCTTTTTTTTTTTTTTTGGTGGTACCTGGGATCGAACTCAGGCCCTTGTGCTTCCAAAGTAGGTGTGGTACTACTTAAGCTAAATCCCCAGCCCTATATTGCTTTTTAAAAATTACAGTTTTCAGTCCTGGGGATTGAACACAGGACCTTTACACTGAGCTACATCCTCAATCCCTTTGGGATTTTTTATTTTTAGACAGGGTTTCACTAAGTCTCACAGGCCAGACTCAAACTTGCAATCTTCCTACCTCAGACTCCCAGAGTGCTGGGATTATAGACACACATCCCTACACCCAGTTTAGTTATCATTTATATGTATACAGTGTGTAATACAATCAAATATGTGTGGTCAGCTTTGCCATTTCCTTAAGCTGTGTGTGTTGTGTGTGTGTCTACACACATGCGCATTGCTGAGGATGGAATCTAGGGCCTGGTGCATTCTAGGTAAGCCCTATTCCACTGAACTAAAGCCTAGCCTCTGCTTTTATATTAAAAAATGTGTGTGTGTGTGTGTGTGTGTGTGTGTGTGTGGGTGGGTGGGTGAGTTATAATCACCCCACTGTGCTGTAACCACTAAGACACTTCTGTGCAGGTCCTGGTCACCCAGCTTCCCCCACCCGGCCACCCGGCCTCCCCCGAGACCATGGCTTTCCGAGTCACACTGTTCTCTAATGCGTTTACCTTTTTTGCCACACGTATAAATAAATTACTTTTGTAAAGGGGTGGGGCAGGTAGAGAAAGACACCCCGCCCAGCCCCGCCCCCGCGCTCCCTCTTACCACACCTCTGTAGACTTCCCCCAGCAAGACCTGCTCCCTCGTGCGCCATCCCCTCCAGTCCCTGCTGTCCTGTGCCCCCAGCCCCATTTCTGACTATCACGAAGCCTGAGGGGGAAGGAGAGGCCATGGCAGTGGGCTGAGGACTGCAGGCTCCCTGTGCCCGCGGGCACCCGGCCCACGGGCGACCCTGGCAGGGCTGCCCAGCCCCCACTGGCTGCGCACACGGAAGGAAGCTCCTCGCCTCCTTCCAAATCATTTTTCTAAGAACAAAAACTATGTACAAATGAGTATTTCCATCTTTATTTCAAATTCTAGGTTTCAACTGCAATATTAATGCTACTCCACAGTGTAATTTACTTGTAATAATATATCATTATTTCTATTTTACAGTTCTCTTCTTAAAGTAGTAAAGCAAATGTTTAAAACAGCACAAATCCGCAGCCCCACAATTCCCCATTGAGGCTCAGAATTTGCTCTCTCCTTTTAGAATTGCGCATAATTGAAAACAATGAAAACCCCCATGTGCTAAATGCGCTAGTCATTAAAGCATTTTTTTAGTTTGGAATAAAAGAGCGCGCTTGTGGTTGTGGCTATTATTTATTTATTTACTTACTTATTTTTAGAAACCCCACATCAGCTCGCTTCCTGTTCCCAGACTGACATCTGCTGGGGACGTCGCGCCGCCCTGCTCGGGAGGAGGCCCGCAGCCGGCTGCCACTCCGCGCTCCAGCGTGACCCCCGCGGCGGCCGGCCCGGGCCGACTCCCCGGTATTCAGCAGTGAGGCCGGGAAAGGCCGGCCTCGGCCCAGGTTCCCGGGTGCACTCTTGTGATCACAGGACTCTGGGAGGCTGAGTCAGGAGGATCACAAATTCGAGCCCAGCCAAGCCAACCACTAAAAAACTAGCTCTAGACTGTCTCAAGGGGCGGCGGAAGGCGAAGACTGAGCTCAGTAAAGACCCGGAAAAGAAAGGAAGGCAGTACCGTCCTGGGCAGGTGGTCCTTCCTCTGCGCCCCGGGCCTGCGGACGTGGCCTGCGCACGAGCTCCCCGTGCACCGCCACTGTTTTCCCTGTTGGGAGGACAACTTGGGGTTAAGTCAGCCGTGGGCCGGGGGGCCCCAGGGAGTCTGTGTCAGTCCCGGGAGCCCCGAGCCCGAGTCCTCACGTCCACCAGGCAGGAGCCGAGCTGCCTTTTCGGCGGGGGCCTCGCAGATGACTGAGCAGCGGCGTGCGCGGGGCCCACTCCCCGGAGGCCGGCTGCACCCCCAAACCGCTGGCCGGTGATGCCCGGCGACTGCCGACTGAGAGCGAGTCTGTGACGGAGAGTCTGGTGCTGCTGCCTTTTTATTTTTTAAAATTTTTGGTTTTAGACTAACTCAGACTTGCAGAAAAGTTGCGAGGGCAGTGGGTAGATTTCTGCGCGCCATCAGGCCACTGCAGGGCCCCGGCTGGCACAGCGCCGCCCAGGCGCCCTTGCTCGGCAGCGAGCGCATTCTCCCGCCACCTTTCTTCGCAGCAAGCAAACCTCATTCTAAAATCCAAACAGCCCTGCAGAATGAAAAGGTTTTTGTAAGTTTGGAGCCAAAGTTCCTGTAAAGCAAACTATAGCTAGTGTTTACTTATTTATTTTTTTGGTGTAAACATTCATACATTTCCCTGAGAGGTATCCAGATTCTTTGGCCGCTGGGGCTGTTCACTGTTGTGGGATGTGCCACATTCCTGTGCCACATTCCTATACCAGAAAAACAGCCGCTTACCACAGCACCTCTGGCACCATGACTTTTCCACTATGATTACGACATGCTTTCTTTTCTTTGTTTTTTTTTTTTTTTTTTTTTTTTTTTTTTTTTTTTTTTTTTTTTTTTTTTTTTTTTTTTTTTTTACTTTTTTTTTCTTGCGTACTGGGGATCGAACTCAGGCCCCTTGTGCATCCAAGGTTGGCATGGTATTGACACAGGAGAGTTAGGGCCTAACTCCCCACCTGAAACGCGAGTTTGTGTTCTCTAAAAATCGAAGAATGAATTTTAGGAACAATGGAGGTTTGAGTAGGAAAATTTTATCGAGAGAGAAAGCATCGGCCTTAAGAGAGACAGAAGGGGGGCCCGGAAAGTGGGTAACCCCCCTACCTCACTTTTTAGAGGGCTTTTATGGAGCAAAGCCACGAGGTGAGGTGGGTCTGAAATAGGGGGCTACCAGTAAGATTCAAAAAAGGTAGATGGGTTACAATTGACCAGTGAGTACAGTGGGGGCTTCCAATAAGATTTGAAAGAAATGGGCAAACCGTGCTAACCAATGGGTAAATGACAAGCACAGTTACTTCAGCAATTTCGATTGAATAGGGTCCAGTGAGAAATCAAGCCCTAGAGGGTCTTGCTAGTCCAGAGACTCCACCAGGTGGTTCAGAGTCCTGGCCCGCTGTCCGGGGAATTTGCAATCATTGCATTCCCAGGGAGGGGCCGGATCCGGATTTTGACATTCCATCCCGGGAGAATGAGGTCTGCCGGTCACTGCTATCTGGAAGTGTAGTTTCTCAGGGATGGTGTTGACCTTCAGAAGGATCCTCTTTTTTGCAAGTCTTTCATGGGCCAGCCCTATCTATCTGCCTACATATGTCTAGCTGGCTTTTCTACCTATAATAGTAGCACTTGAGCTAAATCCCCAGCATGACATACTTTCTTTTAAAAATAAATTCAGTGCCAGGCATGGTGACACACACCTCTAATCCCAGGACTCAGGAGGCTGAGGCAGGAGGACTGACATGAATCCAAAGCCAGCCAGGACTATACAGTGATTACAAAGTCCAGCCTGAGCTACATAGTGAGAGTCTGTCTTAAAACAAATATATTAATTACTTAAGTAAATATAACAAGCCGTTTTTAAAGAAAGAGTAGAAAAAAAGTACAGATGACCCATATTTTAAAATTTCTCTTTCACTCTTTCCATACTTTGTATAAACACACAAACAGGTGTAACTACAACCAAGACTAAGTATTAAGGTTCCCTTTGGATCAGCCTCAGACCGGTATAACCCACACTCAGGCAGGACAGTTCCCCAGCCTGGCAGGCTGGCCACAGCCCCAGGCCTTTTTACATGCCCTTCCATGGCCCCAGGAAGAGCTCCCTGGCAGCACCCAGTCTCCAGTGGCCACCATCTCCTGTGGCCTCCTATCACACTGCACATAAGGCGGTGGCTAGGAAGGAGGCTGGGATTTGGGTCACTTAATTATGCTCATTAAGCTTCATGAGTGGGATTAGTAATGATAACCTCTAGGGATTGAATCCATGCACTTATTCTAAGTGATTTACATATAAATTCATTTAATCCTTAGAGTAATCCAAAAAGATAAGAAATGTTATGATCATTGATTTAATATATGAGGAACCAACTGTACATGAGGGTAAAGACCTGTAATTCCAGCACTTGGAGGCTGAAGCAGGGGGATTGATGTGAGTTTGGGGCCAGCCTGGGCTACATCGTGAGACTTTGTCTCAAAAAAAAAAGAAAAAAGAGACCGAAGTCCAGTGAGAGTCAGAGGATCAGTCTCCGTCCCCAGCTCACAGTGAGTAAGCGGGAACAACCGGGGTGTCTCCCTTCTCCCTCTTGCTCAGTACCGCAGTGGACTAGGGTACTCCACACATCACAGGGCCACCGGAGATTGACGGAGGTGCGCAGGGCAGGTGTCCAGCAGTGCTGGGTACGGGGCCTCCTCGGCCAGCCCCTGCCAGCCTCCCCCAGGGCCCCAGGCCGCGGACAAGACTCACCCACCAGCCTCTGTGGAAGCTCCGCCATGGCCCGCACGCAAACCTCCTGTGCTGCCGGCCCTGCCACTGTGATCGGGGTTTCCACGCACACTGTGCCCTCTGGCTCAGCACAGGAAGTGTGCAGGACTCGTGTGGACTCGCGTGGGCCTTTCAGCTGACACCTTGCCAGCACTGAACTCACAGGAGGAGAATACGTAATGGATAAATCTACACAGGACGGACGGTTGGGTGGAAGGGCAGGTGGACGGGAGGGCTAACAAGGAACTGACACACTTTTGTCCTTAGATGTTTAACACATCTGACAAACCACGACTAAACGAGGTAAGATTTTCCAGGTAGCGTCCTCTAACCAGAGGTTCACACTGAACGGAACAGGACTCATTGCGTCCCCGGCCTGATTTTCTGGTAAAGAAGGTGGCAGGGATATTCAGCGCTCACGAGCGTGGCTTCAGATGGGAAGCTGGCAGTGCGACAAGTGACATTCATGAAAGTGAAAACATAGTAACTGGAAAGGAGCGCGTTTGATGGTCTAATGACACACAGCAGTGAATCTGAGGCCAACTCCTAAGTGGCGGCAGGTGTTGAAAGGTGCCAGGCCGTCCAAGTCTAGGTATGATGACTGCCACCCAGGAGCACAGAGGCAGTAGGTCCTCGGGGAACATGACACAGACAACCAAACTGTGATTCAAGATAGAAACTCTGATGTGTTGGTGCATACCAATAATCTCAGCACTTAGGAGGCTGAGGCAGGAGGATCGCCTTGAGTAAGACGCCCGCCTAAACCCCATAGCATAACACTGTCTCACAAAAAAGAAAAAAAAAAAGTCCCCCGAAAGAAAGAAGAAAACTTACACGTCTTTAGTAGCTATGTTCCTCATCTGCAAGTTCAACCAACTGAAGATGAAAGAAAAGGACCCAGGAAGAGGTGTAGATGACATGTGGATGCTGTGATGTCATCCAAGGGCCTGAGCACCACAGAGTTTGGCACTCACAGGAGCTCGGGGCGAAGCCCCTGGAGCTACTGGGGCCGCTGCCGGGAAGGGGGGCTGTGGAGGGTGACCCGGAGGGCACCAGGCTGCAGTGCTCTGTGGCTGAGCTCCACCACCACCCCTTGAGGGGTCAAATGGCCCCGGTACCCACTTTATTAGGTTAGTTTATCTTTTTTAAAAATTATTATTATTTTTGAGATAGAGTCTTGCTTTGTAGGTCAGGGTGGCTTTAACTCACTCTGTAGTCCAGGCTGGCCTTGAAGTCTCAACCTTTCTCCTGCCTCGGCCTCCTGCGCGCTAGGATTACAGGCGTGAGCCACCACATCCGGCATTTTTTCTACTCTTAAATGTTATGTAGAAAGATAATATAATCATTGGCAAATGCAGTTTTATACATTATTTTGCTGTTGTTTTATTTGTTTGGTTTTTTTGAGACAGGGTCTCACTATATCCTAGGCTGGTCTTGAACTTGCTGTGTAGCCCATGCTGCCTTTGAACCTAATCCTCCTGCCTTACCCTCCTGAGGATGTGTTGGGATCACATGACTACCATGCCTGCCTTTTTTTTTTTTTTTTTTGAGACAGGGTCTCACTTTGTAGTTCAGGCTGGCCCTGAGCTCACTATGGTGCCCAGGCAAGCCGCCGTGAACTCAGCAATCCTCCTGTCTCTGCCTCCCGAGTGCTGGGATTACAGGCATGAGCCACCACGTCCAGCATTGTGGTATGCGGTGTTGATTGTTGGTGGGCGTGTCTCCACGCCCAGCATTATATGTAGTGACCGGGGATCCAACTCAGGACCTTGCGCTTTCGAGGCAGGCACCAGAACCACTGAGCTAACCCTCCGGCCCATGCTTTTTTCTTAAGAACAGAGTCATGCTGGGCCGGAGATTTAGCTCAGTGGTTCCAGCGCCTGCCTCGCAAGTGCAAGGTTCTGAGTTTGATCCCGGTAACTACATACAATGCTGGGCGTGGAGACTCATGCCCACCAGCAATCAATACCACATACCACAGTGCCAGGCGTGGTGGCTCATGCCTGTAATCCCAGCACTCGGGAGGCAGAGACAGGAGGATTGCTGAGTTCCAGGCTTGCCTGGGCTACGTAGTGAGCTCAAGGCCACCCTGAACTGCAAAGTGAGACCCTGTCTCAAAAAAAAAACAAAAACAAAACAGTCACGCTAACTTTCCCAGGCTGAACTTGAATTTATGATCCTCCGTCATGATCTCCTGAGTAGCTGGGATTACAGCCACCATGTGCAGCTCAAGTGCAATTTTTAGAGGTAAAAATGTCTAAGTATAGGATAAAAAGAAATTTTTGCTGGAAAGTACAGACTGGTCCATAAGTTTGGGAATGGCATCTCAAGGCACTATTTAATTTATAAGTTATTTATTTCATTCTATACTATTATTTCATTCTATACTATTAGCATTTAGTAATTTGCTCTTATCCAGGCCCTAGAGTCAATTATCATAGTTGTCATTAAAGTAAATGCAACACCGTACAAAAGAAACAATTGGGCGATAGCTGGCTATTAAGTCATGCCGATGTAACCGACTCGGAGTTTCTTTTAGTCTGGAGCAGTCTTCACATTTTGGTCTCACTGCTAAGTCAACGCATTAATTTTTTTGATGGATCTTAAGATGCTTTCAGAGCCTTGTACGCACAGCGGGGAGCAGAATCCTTTTCAAAAGAGCCCCTCAGAAAGCACTACCTGTAAAAAACAAGTGCAATGTGGGTTTAAAACATTTTCAGAGACCGGCAGCCCCTCCTCCCCAGCCTTCAGCCCGGGGCGCAGCTCCTCGGGGTCCTCCTGGGGACGGACTGGGGCTGCGGCCCACACACACCTCCCCTCCCGCTGGGAGACCGGGTCGGCGGAGGAGGGGCCCCCTGCCTGGGGCCCAGCCCATCCGGGCTCCTCTTGGGCGCCCAGCTGGTGTCTCCAAGCCCAGGGAAGTCCGGGCAGAGTTTCCCAAGGCCGCGGTCCACGGACCCCTCCGAAGTCACCTGCGGCAGGGACCGCTGGGCCCTTCCTCTCCCTCCCTAGCACAGAGGCCCTGAGGCTCCAGACCAGGGGAGGCCCGAAGGGGAGCAACCGGTGCTTCTGGCTTTTGTTATTAAAATCCGAGGGCTCGGAGCAGCCGGCGGATTCTCCAGCAGGGAAGCAGATGGTGGACCCCAGCTGGGAAAAGATTTGAGGAGGGACAGGAAAGCGGAAGAAGTGGAAGGAAGGAGTGGGAGAAAAATAAGGGCAGAGGAGGAATCTGGAGGGGGGGAGAGAAAGGAGGGAGGAAAGGGTGCCAGCGCCTGCCTGTGGCTTGGCAGAGGCCCAGGCCTTACCAGAGTGCCAGGGACAGGCCACCAGGCCTGGTGTGCGTGCCAACTGCTTGCAGGCCCGAGAGGCGACAGGAAGGGGCAGGCTATGGAGGGAGCACGGAGTGAGGGCGTCTCACCCGAGAGAAAGGTCCCTTTACCACCTGGAGAGCACGCCAGGCCTTCAGACTGCAGGGCCACGCGGACGGGACGCGGGTGGCCATGCAGGGCCTGAGCAGACCAGGAGTAGGAGCCAGTCCCACACCCGGGGATGCTGGCCCAGCCTGGAGGGGGGATGTCTTCTCTTCCATCATTAGTCTGGAAGAAAGGGGCTGAGAATCAGAAATGTAGTAGTTTTTTGTAGACCTGAGTCTGAGGGCCATGATTTATACTGACGGCACATGCTTATCTCGTAAAGCTGGACCCACTGGAGGACTGCTCAGAAATGTGTGTGTGGGGCAATACTGCACCTGGAGCTCAGAGAAAGGATCAGTGGGCCTCTATGTACAGGTAGATGATTCATAGCTAATGTGGGAGGGGTTAGATCAGGGTTTAAACCCCTCACTTGACAGCACTGCTGATGTTCTTGACGTAGGGCTGAAGGATCGTCCCAACTGTAGAGTGACCCTTTGCTCTGGCAGAAGCGTCCATTGCTTCCCATTCTCTGGTTGTTTCTCAGCCCAACACAGTGACCCTCCACCTTGGAGATCCTCCCCGGGAACCCGGGAGACTCAGTCCTCGAGGTGAGTGTAGCTAGGAAGATGTGCGACCTGTAAGAGCCAGGAAAAGGCTGGCTTGTGGCTCAGTGGTGGGGCCCTTGCCTCGCATGCAGGCGAGCCCAGGTTGGATTCCCAGCGTGCGTGCGTTTAAAGTGGCCCCTAATCATGCCCCAGTGGAAGGCAGATCTAGGAACACAATGAAATATCTTGAAAATATCCACACGGGGCATTATTTTGCCTTGCTCTTCCTTGGGTTACCCACTGGAGGAAAGCTGGGTGCGCCTCAGGCAGCCCCGTGGAGCTGAGCGTCCTGAAAGAGCTTGAACGGCGACAGCCAGGCCAGGGACGAGCAGGCGCAACTCTCCAGCCTCCAGCTCCAATCAAGCCCATTGAGAGCGGCAGCACAGCTGAGCTGAAGCTTCTACCTCAACAAGCTGTGCTAGATAATAAGTCTTACTGCTTTAAAATGCTACATCTGTGGGTGATGCATTATGTCACCAATATAACAGTATGGGACCTAATCTGCAGGAGCCTTAAACTTAGCAGGGTGCTGGCGATGATGTAGTTCCGGGGGCAGATACTGCAGGCCTGGGTCTGAGCCCCAGTACTGTCAAACAGAAAAAGAATTTTAGAGGAGAAAAAATGGCTATAGAAAAAGATGTGAAATGAGTACGTATGTAATTAGCACTGATTATTACGGCTCTAAGGAAAGGACTGTGGAAGAAGAAGGACATTGTACAGTTGAAGAACAAGGAGTCAGCCCCATGGAGGTTTTTTTTTTTTTTTGAGACAGGGTCTCACTTTGTAGTTCAAACTGGCTTTGAGCTCACTATATAGCCCAAGCAAGCCTCGAACTCAGCAATCCTCCTGTCTCTGCCTCCTGAGTGCTGGGATTACAGGCGTGAGCCACCACGCCCGGCTGGAGGGGGTTTTTAAAAGGTTAATTTTGAGAAGAAAAATAAGTCTAAAAAAGAAACAAGGATCATATCTTAGTTTTACCCCTGTTTGGAGAAAACAAATTCTTTTTTTGTAATAGTGGGGATCGAACTCAGGCCCTTGTGCATCTGTGGTTGGTGCAGTACCAGTTGAGCTAAATCCTCAGCACCCCCCCCAGAAACCAAATTCTTGAGTTTATATAAATGTTCTTTACAAAATATGAAAGTTGATTAACCAGTCTGTAATCTATCACTATGTATGCTGGATTCAGAAGAAAGAGGAGATTTATTTATTTACTTATTTATTTACTAGGTAGGTTTATTCATTTGTTTGTTTAGGTTTTTGAGACAAGGTCTCACTGTGTAGCCCCAGCTGGTCTTGAACTCACGGTGATCCTCTTGCCTCAGCCTCCTGCAAGCTAGGCTTACAGGTGTGTGCCACCACACTGGCCCCTTTTTGATTTTTAAAAATTTTTTATTAACAGGTAGATTTAAATAAAAAATAAAAACTTTTGGTTCTTAGTGGGTTGGTCTCTATGTAAGAGAAATGTCTATAAGCTAAAATAAAAGGGATGGTTTCTGCTTAGTTGACAGAAATAAACAGCTCTTAAACCAATAAGAGAAAACTAGGAGTGTTTTTCATTTTGTTTTTTGGTTTCTTTTTGAGGAAGTTTAAGTTCACAGGAGTCATGATGGGATGGAAAAGCATACTGGCTTCTTCATTTCACCTGATTTTCGCACAAGTTATCAGTGGGATGGGGAAGTTCATTAATAAATAGAAGATTAAAGTGCATTAATAAACAACTTGATGAAAAAGTACTATAAAATAAATGTATGAATACATAAGAAAAGATAGTCAATCTCACCAACAAAGATGGAAATGCAAATTAAACAACAAGGAGATTAACTTTTTAAAATTTTTAGACAGAGTCTCACTTTGTAGTTCAGGCTGGCTCTGAGCTCACTATGTAGCCCAGGTAAGCCTTGAACTCAGCAATCCTCCTGCCTCTGCCTCCTGAGTGCCGGGATTATAGGTGTGAGCCACCACGCCCTGGCACTGTGGTGTGTGGTACTGATTGGTGGTGGATCGGAGTCACCACGCCTGGTATTGTTGTATGTGGTTACCAGATACAGAATTTAGGACCTTGTGCTTGCTAGGCAGGTGCTGGAACCACTGAGTTAAATCTTCGGCCCCTTTTTAAATTTTTTTTAAATAAAAAAATGCAGAGCTGGGCATGATGATGAACGCTTGCAATCCTAGCACTTTAAGGATCGCTTTAAGTTCGAGGCCCGCCTGGGCTACATTGTGAGTTCTTACTGTGTAGTGAGACCTTGCTTCCAAAACAAAACAGAACAGCACAATACAAAACAAAACCAGTGCTGAGTTAGCCATACTGCTATGGTTGAAGTCACAGCCTCCAAGCCCACCTTCATTTCTGACACCAGCCGTGTTTGGGGAAGAGGGAATTATCCAACCTTCACGTTGGATAATTGACGAGAGGGACGCAGAGCTCTTTGAACGCTGTTCCGCTGCGGTTTGGGTTATTATGGGGCAAGGATGCAGATCTCAGTCGTGAGAAGGGATAGGGTGGTCCTGCCATGAAGCTGCATCTGAAGTCTCTTCTGTGGGGTCAGTATTATAGATAGAAAAGCCAGCTAGACATATGTAGGCAGAAAGATAGGGCCGGTTCTTGAAAGACTTGCAAAACACATCCTCAAAGGTCAACACCATAAATGAGGGACTACACTTCCAGATAGCAGTCACCGGCAGACCTCATTCTCCCGGGATGGAATGTCAAAATCCGGGTCCAGCCCCTCCCTGGAATGCAACGATTGCAAAGTCCCCAGATAATGGGCAGGACCTTGAGCCACCTGGAGGAGTCGCCGGACAAGCAAGACCCTCTAGGGCTTGATTTCTCCTTGGACCCTATTCAATCAAAAAGTTGCTGAAGTAACTATGCTTGTCATTTACCCATTGGTTAGCCATGGTTTGCCCATTTCTTTCAAATCTTATTGGTAGCCCCCTATTTTAGATCCACCTCACCTCATGGCTTTGCTCCATAAAAGCCCTCTAAAAAGTGAGGTAGGGGGGTTACCTACTTTCCGGGTTCCCCCTTCTGTCTCTCTTAAGGCAGAAGCTTTCTCTCTCAATAAAATTTTCCTACTCAAACCTCCGTTGTTCCTAAAATTCATTCTTCGATTTTTAGAGAACACGAACTCGCGTTTTAGGTAGGGAGTTAGGCCTTAACTCTCCTGCATCATCAGGACATGTCTCTCTCTCTCTCTCCCTTTCCCTCTCCCTGTGTGTCACACACACACACACACACACACACACACACACACACACACACACACGCCCCCGGCTCCTAAGTCCAACAGTCTGCACGGCATGCTGTCAAACAAGGGAGCTCTTTCTAGTTTCAGTGTTCAGAGCTTACCTGGGCTTCCTTACTAGGCATGCTTGATGGACTGATTCATCGCCAAAAGGGGTGATCTCATCTGTAGATGAACTTGCTACTCGACCCAAAGCCTGACCCCAAATCACAGCGCCGGCTTTTTCCAGCATGGCCAGTCTGCCCACGAAAGCCAGTCGTCATTCCCTACCCTAAGCAGAGATGCTTCCATCAGGCGCAATATAGATTAGTTTCAGAAGTTGATAGCAAACATCAGGGCTCTCTCTAGGCAAGACTAAATTTGTTACTGTTCTTAAAACCCGGAATTGCTGTATGATAGATTGTGCAGGTGTGTATCTACACCTTGCTTTCAGGTAAGAAGCTTAATCTGCCTTGAGACTCTGATCAGGCAGATTTACCTTCTAGCTGTGGTGCCTTTGGGTCTGTATTTGTCCATCCATTATTTGCAAGGCCCAACTAACAGCCAAAACTGTATACACAAAAATCACATCGCGAACCCTTCAGCCAGTCACAAGTCCACACTTCCAGACCTCTTTGTCTGTCATGGACCAGTTACCACCTGCCCCGCACACACCAGGCCACAGAGCAGCAGCTGGAGCCCCGACAGCTCAGAGCCCTCTGGCGTTATGCCAACCTGCGGGCCTCAGTCGGTTCCCGCCTCAGCCGCCCTCCCATGGAGAACACAGTGAAAGCGGTGGCCCAGGTTTCTCCTCAGCCCTTTCCACACCCTGACGAAGCGCATGCGTCCTCACGTGGCCCCGTGGGGGGGGGGCAAGTCCGCCCCTCTTGGGAAGAGTCATAAATTCTTCTTCCAGCAGTGCGGCCCTCCACACCTCATCATCGGTCACCTCCACAAAGAAAGAGCTCCTCAGGAGGGACTGGGCACCTTCGGAGTCCCCTCTCCACACCTAGGGCCCCACAGGCAGTCCCTAGGCCCGGACACTGTGACTAAGTTTCCCCACCAAGGGGGGGGGGTATACTGCTAGTGTTTGCGCCAGCCATAGAGGAGAGGAATTATTCATCTCACTTCACGCAATCAGTGCTCTATGTGGAATTTGAATAACTTCAAGAAACTATTTAGAGAACTGCTCATGGGTCTATAAATCTACACTGGGTGAGGATGTAGCTCCAGTGGCAACACACACACACACACACACACACACACACACACACACACACACACACCCCGAGCTTGCAGGAAATGATTCTACCCTAATTCAGTTTCTTTAGCCACCCTCTTCTCCTCTCCCCGCACCTTACTCAGTTCATTTAGATAAGCAAATAAACCATTATATTACCAACAATTACACCTACCGTGGCTACCTTAAAAACAAAAACCCAGAATGAAGAAAAAGTTCTTACTGTTTTGGCTTTTTGCGTGGTTTATTTTAGTCACTGAGTAACTCTGAAGGCTGAAGCAGGAGGATCGTTGCAAGTTCAAGGCCAGCCTGGGATATACAGAGTTCAAAGCAAGGCTGAACTATAGAGCTAAACCCTGTCTCAAAAATTGCCAACCGCCCCCCCCAATACTGGAGATTCCTGGAGCTGATTTTAACCCAAACACCTCAATTGTGTTCTCAAAAGAAGATAAGAGGAAGAGAAAACCTGGCAGATGGAGGAGGGGAGGGGGTGTCACTGCACAAATCTCCACAGTGTTGTCATCTGTTGAAAGACTCAGCAGCCCCGAACTGAGGATTGGCACTCGTCCAACATGTTTAGAAACACAAGATAGAAAGATATAAATGGATTGGAAAAAGGTAAAACTGTAAAAGAAAAGAAAAATTAACTGCAGAGTAAAATGTAAGTCTCCAGTGATAAAAGTGGGTAAAATATTAAAGTTTGGGGGGGGAGCTTAAAAAGCCATTAACTGTGAGGAATTACACTGGGTATGGTGGGACTCACCTGTTTGAAGTCACTTTCTGGTTGCCAGGACAAAGGCCCGACAGCCTCCATTTCAAGCCGAGGCCATCTCTTCTCTGCCCCATTTTGAAAAGTGTTAGCCCCTGGCTGGCGGGCGGAGCACAGGGAGCAGCTCACCTCCGAGCAGGGCGGCCAGGAAGCAGTGAGGCGGCAGCTGGAAGGGTCCCGACCCAGCACACCCTGACCGCCCCTTCAGCGTTAGGAACCCGCTAGGGTTACTGCTGCCCAGTCACCTCACACACATGGGGACTTCGCGGCCATCTTAGATCTAAGCTGTAATGACTTGGAATCCCAGCTGCTCGGGAGGCTGAGACAGAAAGGTTACAAATGGGAGTCCAGCCCGGGCAACTCAGTGAGAGCCTACTTCAAAAAAAGGGGAGGGACGGGGTTGTGTGGCTTGGGGAGAAGGCTTGCCTCGCATGTAGGGGGCTCTGGGTTTGAGCCTCAGTATGGGGGAGAAAAAGAATAACGAATATTTGAGGTTTTAATAATACAGGTGAGCTTTTATGGGAATAAAAAAATTTACTGCCTCAGCTAATAGTAGAGGCTGTTAATGGTGAGTTTTTAATAATTCCCAAAGGCTGACCCAATTAGGAACTCTGATTCTGAAGCCCAATGTTTCAAAAATGCTTTAAAGAAGAAAAGTTTAAAATGGCTATTTAGGAATACTGACATCCTCTTCTCCATAGATAGGGACTGGAAAATAGTTTTATTTATAATACTCCACTCAGCTGAAATGCAGGAGAAAACCAGGAACATGAAAGTAATTTGCTTTCCTAATGCTCTGGTATTTTTAACAGTACTTAACAAGCTATTAAGGAACCTGGTTGAACAGGCAAGTGGCAGATGGGGACTTGCTTTGCTGAGCGAGGCTGAGGAGCGTTAGTTATAAATGCCCCTGGGCATGGCGAGGTCTGTGAAGTCAGGTGTTTCCGCAGGCTTTTAGCTGGAAGTAAGAGAATGTTCGGCGAAAAGCTTCCATAATGAGAGCATTTAACTCTTGTACACAGCGAGGGGCCTGCGGGGAGGCTGTTCCGGTTTGGCTACCTCAGGTCCGAGGGCTCATTCTCTGGCCAGTCCTCGGCTTCTCCTTCCATAGCTCCAAGTAGAGTTCTTTGGTTAGCCTATTTTCTAATAAAATAAGACAGTCTTGGAGGAGGAAAAGGGTAGGGCTGTTTCTTCTTGTCTCCTCTTGGTACCAGGGAGGAAAATGTCTCCTTCCCAAAGCCCCACCGAGCTCTCACCCCAGACTCCTACTCTCGCCTGCCTCACCCGGGCACCGGCAAAGCTGAAGAGGAGTGTCACTGACGGGCTGGGCGCGCACACGCTCATCGAGTGAGATTTTGTTAGCAAGGAAAAGAGGGCTGGTCGCATATGCAGATGGCCCTGGTTGAGCAGCCAGTGGTGTTTGATACAGTGAGTCGGGGACTCTCACAGATGCCGAGGCGAGAACAAACCGCGGGGGCAGCTCGCGTGCCTGCCGGGCCCTGTCACGGCTGTGCCGCTGAGTCTCGCGGTGCGGCGGGCGGTGCACAGCAGGGCGGCCTGGGCCAGAGCCTGGGGCGTCCGGAAGCGGGAGGAAGAGCCGTGGTGCCCGGAGGGAACCACCAGGAAGCGCAGAGCAATGTATGCACATTGTATGTTTGTGGCAAAGGTGTGCAAGACTCACTCTGCCCGCCCCCGAACGTCCGGAACTGGCGTGTGAGCTGGGAACGTACTGAATCGGGGCGCATTAACAGGTGAAAGGCGGGACTTCGGTTTCAGTGCCTGAGTTGTTCATTAATATTCAAAGGGTGCATAAGGAGGGAACATATCTTTTATTTGTTATATTGTTAAAACTGGATAAAGATCTGTCGAAACAGATATTACACGTGGGGTTGGCCTTGCAAGGGTTAAACTCCAGGACAGGGTCCTTCCCTAGAATAAATAAAACTTGGAATAAGTCTATTCTTTAGAAAGGCAGCTCTTCATTAAATTTATGTTCAAGTAGAAAAGGAGTGGTGTTCCAAGGTCCCCGGAATTCACCCCCAGTGACACAAACACAATCAGCCAAGTAGCTGAATCACTTCCACACAACATTTGACCAAAGCAAATAAGCTTGCCCTCATGCTGTGATCAGAAGAGCAGGAAACGCGGGGCTTTGTTCGAAGCCAGGAGAACACTGCATTCTAAAGGAGCGCGAAGAGATATTAGTAAATAGGGTTAGTTAATCCACTCAGGCAAGAGCCTCAAAAGTTCAAGAGGTGGCCTGTTGTCTGCACTTTCGTGCGACTTCAAAAACTGACATGAAAGGCTGCAAACTGCACACGCCTCGGTCTCAGCCTCGTTCACATCACTGTGCCGCAGCCAGGCTGCTGCTGGACTTCGCTGAAGGGTCGGTCGGGCTCTAAACCGGCGCCTGCTCCGATCTGGCGGCCTCCGGAGCACGGCCTGAGGGCCCTCATCAGGCAGAGAAAGGGCGGAGCCCGCCGCATGCTCGCCTTACCCGAAGATCTGAGTCCCCAGAAGGAGAGGATGCTGGGGCGGGAGACCGCGTGTCCCTCCTACCCTGACGCCCCACGGCTGCCTGGCAGGGCCCATCGTGGTGGGTGCAGCGAGGTCCGTCCTTCTGGGGGCCAGTGGCCCCTGGCATGCTGCCAGTTTGGGAACCTAGATTAAAACACACACAAAGGGGCCGCAGGGTTAGCTCAGTGGTTCCGGCGCCTGCCTCGCGAGCGCAAGGTCCTGAGTTTGATCCCCGGTAACCACATAGAATGCTGGGCGTGGAGACTCACGCCCACCAACAATCAACACCGCATACCACAGTACCGGACGTGGTGGCTCACGCCTGTCATCCCAGCACTCGGAAGGCAGACAGGAGGATTGCTGAGTTCGCGGCGGCTTGCCTGGGCACCATAGTGAGCTCAGGGCCAGCCTGAACTACAAAGCGAGACCCTGTCTCA
>PVIC010035632.1:0-18894 GCA_004025085.1 Thryonomys swinderianus
TTTATTTTCTTTCTGTATCATATTTATTCCTTCCCCTCATCACATTCCCACACCAAGTTTCCTATAGAAATATTCCACTCTATAAAAGCTGTCCTACTTTCTAGAACTCATTTGCATCTACAGGTGTTCATGCCAAAGAGAAGATCCGGAAATTGTCTATCTGTGATGTATTGATTTCACTTATTAGTATATCCTCCAGATGTCTAACATGAGCTAATTATTATCTATAGTAAATTTATTTGTGGGAATTTCATGAAAAAAATTAAAGATATTTGTTTCCAATAAATCGATGGACTGAAGTCCCTTAAATAAACAAATAAGTCTTTTGCATGAAAATTTAGGTGCATGATGTGGACATAGTCATTCAGTGTCCTCTTCTGTTTTAATCTCGCATAATAGGTAGAGGAGTCAATACTTACATCGCACTTAATATACTCCACAATTGTTTTACCTGTGTTTGTATTATATACTCTAATCTTTACATCTAGGAAGCAGAGATCTAGTTTAAATAATTTTCTAAAAATAAAACATGAAGGAGTCATCAGGTGCTACTTAAGCCCAAAGGAACTAACATGCCACCCCATGTCTTTAATCAATCCATTAATGTGCCTAAAGCATTAATAATACCATTTAAATTTTGGAGAAATAGAGAACTGATATCAATGCTGAAGAATTTCATATGGCAGACCGATTTCTCTGTCACATTCAGCAGTGGCATATTTGCTTCATGCTTTATTAGGTTCTTCACAAAAGCAATATTGTTTACCTTTATGAATTTTGGGAGATTTCATTATGCATTTAGTATGTGATAAACAGAATGCAGTAAAATCCTAGAAAGGCAGGGAAGAGATTATTTCTGAAGGAAAGAGGTTATACAGATACTCAACGTTTTACATCTGCCCAAATGTTGAGGAAATTCTAAAATATATCTAACTTGAATTAAGGAGACCTACTGGTGGTACAGGGAATAATGAATAATGAATTATAAATATTTTTCAGATTTCCATTTGTGATCTGTAGGCCAACACACATTCTCTTTGAGGTCTCAAATATTGTATTCCATTCTTTTTTGAAAGGATACTCTTTTGCTAGGTGACTATAAATTGAAAAAAATAAAAAATTAAATAACAGTGATTTGTAAAACTAAACCTGATAAATGTGAAGAGTAGTAAAACTAAAGGTCTGCGATACTTTAAAATCAGTTATTACTTCATATTTTAAAGCAGAATAAAAGGTATATTCTACTTAGAATCTTGGGTCATTATAATATGCCAAAGTAAAACTTAAAATTTGATGGCTAGACTTTCTAGTATGGAGGTAATTAATTTTAATTATAGTTTGCTGACAAATTATTCTTTTAATCCATGATTCAAATTGATTTATTTCATTTTAATGTTTCTTCCTTGCCATGATTCATAAATATTTTCTTATACCCACAATGCCCAAAGAATCCTTCTAGTAAATGCAGATGATATCATATATTTCTATTTCTAGATTAAGATCACTTTTATTTGAATTTGCACACCTTATTTTTATTCAGAAGCAATGTTACTTCAATGCAATATGGATGCAAATTTATCTCTGCAGCTTGTTCATATCTGTGTGTATAAGTTATTTTTATTTTTCTTCTAGCATTCTGAAATTTTACATGTTTATTTCATTTGTTTTGTTAAAAACAATTCTCATACAGGAAAGGTGGCCCAGGGGTGGAGCACTGTGTCACATATACAAGGCTCTGGGTTGGGTCACTAAAACCACAAAAATTAAAAGAAAAGGAAAGAAAAACAATTTTGTAAAGTCTAATGTCGGCTTTTCCCTCAAAGAATTTTTTATTTTGTTTTAAAATGTGAGATTAATTGTACTGCTCAAAATAAACTGGATGCTTCATATAGATTAACATTATATTAGAAGAACCTAAATACCAATTCAATTTAATTCTAGTTTTCATCATAAGTATTTTCATAATAAGTGAAGTTCCTTATTTATCTCTAAAATATCCATGAGATTTTTATTATAAATCCATTGCATGAAAACCTTAGTTCTAAGGATAAAGAAACACATATAGTAATTATCATTCTTTTTGTCCTTTAATATTGCAAGTTTAATTCATACAGAACTTGTGGGATGTATTTTTATTTTTTGACTTATGACCATTGTTCACTATACAAAATTGAATTCAACATAAGTATATTTTTGAAATAGCTAATTCATTCATCAAATTTCATGATACGAATGATAGAGTACCAATTTCTTTCATCTTGAATGGATTTAATAATATGTGTCAGGTGACTTAAACACAGTGGCAAAATCAGAAGAGCCAGAAATGCCAAACTAGGACTGGGGATTTAGCTCAAGTGCTACCACGTCTACCTTGTGAGCACAAAGGCCCGAGGTTGACCCCCAGGACTGCAAAAGCAAAAACAAAACAGAAGAAAACGAACTTATACAAGTGAAATGTCTGGTGACAACTTAAATACATAATCCCTCCACGTTTCACCTTGAATTTAGGTGAAACCAAATGTCAGACCTTGAATTGGGTCTGACATGAATTGTCCTGCAACAGCTGAACCCACAGAGCCATACACTAGCTACACTGTGATTAACTGATTTCCTGGGGCTCAGTTGTTCGTTTTCTTCTCCAAATGTCCTGAGAATATTTCTGCTTGGCATATTATCAAGGAAATCTAATGGAAATCATTTGGGGAAATACAGCTTTAAAATTCCTAGCCTGAATCGTACAACAAAACTAACCAACAAAAGGAAAAGAAAGCAAGAGATTTTGGAGTGGGGAGTGTGGTGAACCATATCTGGTACAACTGTGGGGTGTTTCCAACTCATGATTGAATAAATGCAAATAAATAATGCTTCACTATTATAAGTATGTTTAACAGTAACATATTTTTCTGATTATTTCTATGCTAGGATAGTTCACAAAGTAAACATTCTGGGTCGGAGCCTCTTCTTACAATAATTTAAATGTTACTTCTACAATGGCTTTTTTCTTCTCTTTAGCCTTTCTTTTTTCAAACTTTCTTTTATAAAACATAATTTAGAGCCCAACAGAAATTGTTAAATATCGCCAGCCTTGGATGCACAAGGGCTGAGTTTGATCCCTGGTACCGCCAAAAAAAAAAAAAAAGTTAAATATGTTTAGATGTCTTTGTTCCCTACCATTACTGGATATTATTTCTTTAATAAAGTCTTAGATAACTTGAAAGAACACTTCACTTTAATTAAGCCTTGTGGATAAAAATATTTCTAAAGTATATTGCATATTTTCAATTATTAAAAGATCTGGCATAAGTTAAATACTATGTGATGAGTTAAGGTTATTAATAAAAGTATTAATTAGTACAATATGCCATAATCCAATATAGGAGCTATTTTAGTAGAGAGAGACATTATTTACCCAGACAGTTATGGCTTGTGAATTCTCTCTTTGCACCAAAATTATAAGTGGAGCTTTTCACCCATTCCACTTTTTTTCTATGTGTTCTGTACTTTTATTAGTGTTTTGTGTTTCATTCTAGGGTTTTTCCTAAGTGTCTTCTTCATAAACTGAAACTACAGGTATTTGAGTCATGAAGGCCATACAGATCGCATTTTTTAGATCTTTACTCTGATGATGATGTTGCAGTTTTGCACATGACCACCTCCCATGTTACAAATATTAGCAAAGTTTATGAGGGAAAAAGATCTAATAACAGGGTAACAAGTACTATACTGTATCCACGTACATTAATTTGAACAGAGATCTGATAAAATGTTGACAATGTAAGAGAAATTCTGAAAGATTGATTTCTACTTTTTGTGTTGCCCTTTTTATGGATACGATAGATGGTATGACTCTGCACCTTTAGGACACAGAGCACTGAGACAGGAAGGTGGAAGGTGAAAACATGAAACCATGTAGCTTGGAAAATTATGAACAGAGCAATTATTAATCCCAAAGTGTTCTTTCTGCTGAATATTGACAAAATGTGTGATATGAGAAAATACAGAGGAGTAAAATATGGAGTCCCACCCTTCAGTAGGTGTAAATAGCAGCTGATCTTCAGCACTGCAGGTATTTTCATAGAGTTGTTGAAAACTGTGCCTATAAGTGGAGATCAACTTTGCTTGCTCCTCTGTTGTAGAGGTGGCCAGAGAACTATTGAAACTATGACCTCTAAAAAACTTCTCATCTTTGGTACATTATTAGTCTTATTTTCTGAGAACACTAAAGAAAATTTCCAGTTGAGAAATGAATTCAGTTATCAGTAAAATGTTTTTATTTTTATTACTGACAGCAGTACTGTAGTCATAACACACTCTTTTTGAAAGCTTTAATTTGTCCATGTGTGTATTTCAACCTGAAGCCAATTTGCCAACAAGTTTTCTTTCTGCCCAAAATAGGTCACATCATATTGCTTCCTGAAATTGGCTTTGAATTTACTCTCTGTAAAGTTTATGATGCAGAAAGAGATTGTTCATTAAATGAAGTAGTAACATTTTTAAATAGTTGACACATGTAGACATTACCCTCTGCCACAGCATTTTCATTGCGAAACAGTGAAAAGAATACAGAACATTTGGAGCCCACTATTGTATGTTTGCTGTTTCCTCAGGGCTGACTTCTGACTCTCTGACCCTGAGAAAACTCTTGCTATTGAAGCTGTAGCAAAGGAATCACAGAGAAAATAATATGAGACTTGTGGAGAAAGTAGCAATTTTTTTAAGAAATGTTCTTCCTGTTCCATAAATTTCAGTTCTAGTAACTATATGTCCCCCTCTCTGGCTTTCCACTTTTGGTAACAGAATTTCACCTAATGCTTTTGATGGCACAGTAACATAAGAAAATAGAACAATAGAAAACTGTTAACTATATAGATTTTCTTTTCTAATTTAGTGACATCAAATACTTTGTTCTTTTGTCTAGTAATGCCCATAATGCTTCGTGTGTGTGTGTGTGTGTATATGTGTGGAAAAGAATTAATAAAGGTTAAATATTAACACATTCACCCAAAGTCACAAAAATATAATACTATAGCACTGTATTTAAGTAGGAAAGTTATTGCAATGCACATTAACTTCATGTGGCAGTGAGGCATACCTGGAAAATAGATGCAAAATTTACATGAAAACATCTTTAATATTATAAGTGATTAAATGATTACATGTTTTGCTCTCTCCAAATCACAGTGCTTCTTTTTTAATGAAAGCTTGGGTATATGAAACTGACATCTGCATAGAATTCTATTTAAATATGCGATGTATGTTGTAAACAAAGACTTTTTAAGAATCTCTCTGTTAGAATATTATTTTAAACAGTGTTGTTAATGCTTCAGCTTTAATCTTTAGATCTTTAGAGTGTCCTAATAAGAATCATGATTGAGAATTTCCGCTGAACCTGCTCATTAAGGATAATTAGAAAATGTCATATTCAAGTCCGAAAACAAGAGGATGTGAACTTATATGCTTTTCATAGCGTTTCTTGAATATTTGTTTTCCTTGTTAACGTAAACATGTAACCCTTCCTTTGCACTTTGTTTTTCTATTACAAAGCAACAAATACAAGCTGATCCATCTAACTGTATAACCCAACAAGCAAAAAAAAAAAAAAAAAAAAAAAAAAAAAAAAAAAAAAAAAAAAAAAAAAAAAAAAAAAAAAAAAAAAAAAAAAAAAAAAAAAAAAAAAAAAAAAAAACCCAAAAAACAAAAAAGACCTTGTAGAGAAATTTTAGAATAATATGGAGCAAGATCTTATGATGAGCTTTTTAGAAGATACATTCTTTTACTTTCCACTGGATTACTGATGCAAAAAATTTATATTATATACTCAGCTCCTTTCCGCTCTTCAATTCCAATCCAACACTGTGTCTTGTTGACCAGTTTTAGATGGCAGAGGAACTAGAGAAAGAATCAACAACTGGGATTTCATCCTATTAAAAAGCTTCTGCACAGCCACAGAAACCATCGGCAAAGCAAAATGACAACCAACGATATGGGGGAAAAAAAATCACCAGCTGCTTCTCAGACAATTCTACTATCTAGAATATTTAGAGAGCTTAAAAATAGTCAGACCACCCCAAAATTTAAAGACCCAATTCAAAAATAGGTATCTGACATGAACAGACACTTTTCAGAGGAAAAAAAAAATAAAAGCACTAAGAAATATATGAAGAAATGCTCAGTCAACATCGTTAGTCATTCATGAGATACAGATGAAAACAATTCTGAGATTTCTCTCATTCCACAAAGAATGCCTGCTATCAAGAAATCAATCAACAACAAATGCTGGCGAGGCTGTGGGGAAAAAGGAACCCTTCTCCACTATCAGTGGAAATGTAGACTGCTGCAACCACTAAGGAGATCAGTGTGGAGATTCCTCAAAAAACTTGGATTAAAGATTTTGTTTGACCCTGGTACTCTCCTGCTAGGAATATACCCAAAAGAATTAAAAGATTCATATGATAGCGATGTTCATAGCAGCTCTGTTTGTGATAGCTAGATCTTGGAAACAACCCAAATGCCCATCAACTGGAGATTGGTTAAAGAAAATGTGTGTGTGTGTGTGTGTGTGTGTGTACGTGTGTGTGTGTAATAAAATGGACCATTTTATTAAAGAGTGAAACGTTTGAGCCATTTATACTCAAATGGATGTACCTTGGGGACATACTCATAAGTGAAGTACATAGGTCACAAATGTGGAAATACCATGTCTTTTTCTCTGGTGTGAGAACTAAAGATGTAAATGAGTTCTAGAATGTATGCAGATATTGTGAAATAGAAAATATTCAAAGGGAAAGAGGGACAGGGGTAAGTACAGAAGGAAAAGAAAAAATGTGATGATAAAAAAGGAAGTAAAGCATATATATGGGGTGGGGGTTACAGGGTGGGTAGGGAAAATAAGAATTGAGTCATGTCATGTACTGGTATAAATTCTCAGTGTTGAGTGTGATGATGCATATATAAAACAACAATAAAATCAATTTAAAAATAGATGTTATAACAAGGTATTATTCCACAGATTTTATAAACTTCAAGATCAAACCTTCTTTGTGGATGGAATCATCAAAATGTAGAACAAAAATACTTCCTTAAGTTTCAACTCCTGTGTGTATTTAGCTGCAAATGAATATAATAGTAAAGATCAGTTGGTAAAATGAAAACCGTCTGCTGAAGCTTATGAAACGAACTGAAAATAAAATTATTGTGTAGCATGAAATTCAAAGAAAACGTAGCGTTGCTGTGAGTGAAGACCTAATAGCTCTGACTTTGTCAACCTATCCAGTGTGTATATATATGTGTGAAACTGTGGACTCCTGAGAAAGACAGAGACGAGCTGCCCTGGATGTCCAGGTGTGGATGTACTGCGCATGTCCACAAATTAGACCCTGGAGATGGATAGAGGCCGGAGAGCTTCAAGATTTTACAGATGAAAAACATGTTGTAATTTAACCAGGAGAGTCGAGGATGACTAAAACAGATTACAGTATTCCTCTGCCCATATTCGGCCACCGGCAGCCAACGTGTCATTCCTGTGGCTGGCAGGTTTGTCATACAGCATTGACGATGGGCTCACAAGCCCCCAGCTATTTGCCATTTTTCATTTTGTTTTTGATTAAGGCATTTTACATACTTAATACATCCTTAGGTATTCCAGAAAAATTACTTTCTTTTTAGCACCATTCTGAATATACTTGTTATGAAAATAGTATGTGCATTTTAACACTAATTAATTATACTTGCATGAATGCATTATTACAAAACAAATATATCTTGTTATGAATAATGCTGCTAATAGTTTATTTTTATGAGTCTGACTAATTTGTCTTCATTACCGATGTGAATCTGAAAGTCTAAAAAATTAAGTATATTTGGATGGATTCCAAAGTATCTGTTCTACATGAAAATATTTTATTGATAGGATTTAGTCTTACTTGGAGTCATCTAAGTGGATCTGACTGGGAAGAAATGTAGGTGAGCCTTCATGTCTGGGCTATTTTTTCTAGTTAAGAAAACAACGAAGAACAAAACTTCTGTGTAGCTGTCACAGGAGGGTGTTCAATGGGAGTTCGCAGTTGGTTAGACCACAGTTCAGAAAATACACCAAATAACCTTTCCATACCAGCTCTGCGGTTCTGAGGTAGCTGGGTCAGCAATGACACAGATTTGGACTGACCGAGCCTCCGTGAGAAAGTTAATTACTATTTTCCAATGGAGTAATTAGTTCAGTGGAATCCAGTGTATCCTGCAGGAATACAGATGAGAAATAATTAATCCAGAATGACATCAAGGAAGATTTTCAACAGGAAGTGCTGCTTTGAGAGAGTTTTAAAAGAATAAAGTTCAGCAGGCAGAGAAGGGGAAAAAGTGCGAGTCAGCAATTGGTGCAGTGAATATGAACTTGGTTTGTAATGGCTGCAGAAGAAACCGTGTGAGTGTCGACAACAGAGGAGAGGCTGGTTGAAGGGGTGGAGAACTGAGCTATACAGAGAAGGTCTGTCTTTAAATTTGATAGTACTCGGTGAGTGAAAGGTTTTTAAATGTTTATTTTCAACTATCTCCTTCTCCCCTTCACACACCTCTCGGTTGAGTAAGAAGTTATTACTTAGAAATCTATCCTTCCTTCTAAAGTACACACTTTTTATTGAATTTCTGTGCCAATGGTGGTCTTCACTGAGGCAGTGTCTAGCTTTGTCTAAAAGAATAGTCTTGGAAAATAACTGCCCTTTACCGTGAGATAAACAGCTGCTAATTAATCCAAAAAAGAATCCATCGGGTTTCCTTCATTCTGTTCTTTGTAAAAATGCCTCTCCATAGTTGCTTTCTCACAGTCTTTATCACTCCATGTGTATGGTATGTTTCATGTTTTAGTAATTTGCGCTATTGGTAAATTTATTAAAGTACTGATTTCAATGTATAGTGTTATATGTCTGAGTGATTACATGTCTGTGTTTTTCTGATCTTTATCCTTCCAACCTAAGATCCTTGAAGAGAGACTGTTAAATTTCTTTATTCCAACAGAGTACAAAGAATAATTAATTCACAAATTTAATTAAGTGAATTATGTATAAAATATACCAGAGAAGAAAGAAAAAGTAATAAATACACAATATTTGTGTTTATACATGATACCATATGTTCTTATAACATGGGAGCAAAAGATAAATGCTGATTCAGAGATATGGCAAAGTTGTTATGGAATAGGTAAAATACCTAATTCTATCAAGAGAAGACACTTGTCAGGCCAAAATAAATGCAAAGCCTTTAAAAGTATGATATATTCTAACAAGAGTAAGTTGATTGTTCTAAGTGAAAGTCAGGATGCTTAATTGTTTACTTCTAAGTAAGGAATTTGGGGGGCCTATATTAGGCATTATCTCTTTCAACAACAACCTATCTGCAGAGGTTTATTTAACCCATGTTTGGGAGGCTGAAAAACAAAGATTGGACATCCTGTGTATCTGGTCTCTGGCAAGGACCCCGTTGTGGACAGCATCACGTGGGTGGTATGGCAGTGTTGGTGGAACAGCTGTCACAGGACAACAGAGGAAGACTAAGGAGAATAATCAGAGGCCTAGTTTTCTCTTTGCTATCAGTCCACTGAAAGGGGGACTAGTGAGGATCTCGAGAGAAATACATTATCCCTCTGAGGCTGGTGCTGCCAAATCTGATGAGGCTCCGCTTCTTGAAGTGTCCTCCACCTCCACCAATCACCACACAGAGGACAGGCTTTTAACACATGAACTGAGGGACACAATCAAACCATACCTGACACACAGGAGGGATGTCGCTGTTCAAAACTTCAAATGTTGTTCAAGGAAATTATCGTTTTTATTCCTAAACAAGTATAGGTGGCTGTTAGGAGGACTGACCTTATTTTAAATCTGATTTGATTGTAGGAAGGCAAGTCTCAGGAGCTAAATGCAGATTAAGAGCAAGGCTTCTGGGAGGAAATGACTAGAATGGAGGTGACAGCGAAGAGTTGAGCTGTGCCAGGAGGTATAGGCAGGAGCAGAAAGGAGGCTAATGAGTAAAAGTTATTACAGAACTGAAAATATTATGACTTGAAACTCCTAGAATGTTAATGAGGATAAAGAGAAAAACTGCACATGACTCCATGTCTTTGCTTTACAGGAAATAGACTATATGTTATAATGCTGAATGGTACTTGCCAAAGGCTTTTCTATTCATGCACATTTTCATTAGCATTGCAACAGTTTATTAAATAAATGGGGAAATTATCTTCCAAATAACATATAGTTGAAAGACTTCATGGAAAATTAATTTTCTCTTCATAATATACATGACAGTTTATATATGATTTTTGTGTGTGTGTATATATACACATATGTATATATATACATATATATATATGACAGGTCTATCAAAACAATTTTTACATCTAGGGGAGTGCTCTTATGTCTCTGAAACATATATTTGGCGTCTTTAAAGCAAAATTTTCCATTCTAATTATAGCTCATGGTGCTATTTTGATGCCTATTGCTGTGATACTGAGAATATATTAGCAGTGTTTCAAATAATGAATTAGTCATCAACAGTGACTGACAGGCAGTATTCTAAACAATTCTTTTCAGTATAAGGATAATATACTGTTTGCAAATAATTTATTCTTATCTTATAGGAAATATAAATGTACCTTTTATTTTCAAGTATATCTATAATAATTTCTAAGATATTAGTGATGTGTAATTTGAGTTATTGTGTGATACTATTTTGAATTACAAAATCTTCTAGAAATATTTTAAATATTTCATTTCCATTAAGTATTAATTTGTCTGCTATTATACAATGCTTTGAATATCTCAAATGTCTTGCTAAAAATATACATATATTCTTTCTTCCTTTCTGTCTTCCATTTTTCTGATCTGCTTCCATTGATGACTCTATACTTTTGACTCCAGACTGGCAATATGAGGGTAAGATGACAAATATAAAAATCTCAAGCAACCTCATGAGCATTGCTTGTCTGTCTTTGTTTTATTTTTTAGAGCATTATTAAAATTCTATTCACTCTCTTTAATTAGACCCTTTTATCACAATTAAAGTCCAATTATGTTTGTTTCTGTTGTGAACTTTTAATTACAATTTATCCTTGTTAATCATTCCTTTATGTTATTTCTTTTGGTTAAATTATTATCCCATTATCTCTGTCCTGAAGGACTTCTCCACTCCAGTGATCTCTGCTGGTGTTTTCTCAGTAATATTTTAAGTTTTTTTTTGATGTACAAAGTGACTATGTTATGGTGTGGTAAGGATCTCATAAATATTGTAATTATTATTTAAAATCTCACATATTAATTTGATTGTAGGATAGTTCTTTATATATAACAATATGCATCTCATAATATTGAAGCTCAGGGTTTGTACCCAGGCTATTGTAAATTCTCACCTTCCATTGTTTTCTCTCTTTAGATTGCAAACTAGCTAGGGGAGGCCCACCAGCTACCATAGTTGCTATTGACGAAGAGAGTCGGAATGGTGAGTGCACTTTCATTTTACCAATGTTTTGTCTAAGAGGATTTCATCAGAATTCCAACTCTTAATTGAATGTGAGTAGAGATAGGAAATGGAAGCTTCAGGAATAGTTCTTAATAGCTCACCTCGAATTTCTCCATTGTGTGACTTTAAATTATGCCATTCACAGAAATCATGTATTTTTATTATGTTCCAAGACATTGTTTAGTGTATTGGAGTATTTAGCTTTGATTGAGGAGATATTTATACTGAGTCTACACAATAATGGATCGTGATCTGGGCATGTTGTTAGATTCAGTAACCATGCACAACCTCTCCCTCCGAAGAAGTGGGCTGCAAGGTAAGCTCTGTGCTGTTCATTCAAACTGTCTGATTCCAGAGAAGGATTAAGGTTCAGCACTAGTTAGACATTGTGAATGTAGATGGTGAACAGACACTTTAATGTCCGTGAAAGACAGATTCCAACAGGTCGAAAGCAGAAATAGTCTGAATTTTCAGCCAGGTTGTCTACAGTAATTAACAACTGGTGCCTAACTCTCCACGTTCTTAAAAAAGATAATTTTGCTTATCAAAATAAAAAATCAGAGGCATTTGAGGTTTTCTTCTTTAGCACTTATCTTGCATCATTGAATTTTCTGAAGTGGATAAAGTTCTGTCCTTTATTAGTTGGCAGTAAAATGGTTACCTCTGGGGGTTCTGTTTCTGTGTCCAGTGATTCTTTCTATGTGTCTGTGGCTCATTTTGTCAGTTTGGTGATGGACCTTACACTGTCTTTTTTAAAAAATGTGTATTTTATCTCTTCAAAAGTGTGCATTCTTCCATAAAAAGATTCAAATAGCTTCTAAGAAAATGACCGTTTTCCTACAATTGAGCCTATACACCTGAAGATTTGTGTAATATTTGTAATGCTTGTATCAGTTTACTTCACTGTGGAGTTATTTTGTGTAATTACAGGCACCACTTTTACTCACTTTTAAAATTGTCACAAACATTTAGTTTCCTGTACATTCCTTGTAGTTACAGCATTGATAGCTTTTATTGGAACAACTTTGAGGGATTGGACTGTGCTTTTAAAATGTTAAATAATAAAAAAATAATAAATTTATTTAATAAATGGTCTGTGTTCTATTGAAAGCTTATGGGGTTAGAGTTATTATGTCCCATGGAAACAAACCGGAAAAAAATGAACAATAAATGTATCTTTAAAAAGGAAAAAAAAAAAGTAAAACACTTATTATTTCTTACATGTAGATTTTTTTTTACTTACGTTTAACTATTTTTATTCAGAACAAACCTCTATTTTCTCAAGGTTTTACAATGACGAGTTTGTTTTTTTAAAACCAGAAACAAAAAGGCAATAAATAAGATGGAAAGTCCATATACATTTTCTTTTTTTCTTTTCTTTTTTTTTTTTTTTTTTTGAGACAGGGTCTCACTTTGTAGTTCAGGCTGGCCCTGAGCTCACTATGTAGCCCAGGCAAGCCTCAAACTCAGCAATCCTCCTGTCTCTGCCTCCCGAGTGCTGGGATTATAGGTGTGAGCCACCACGCCCGGCTTCTTTTCTTATTTTTAATCAACATCCTCACAGACCAAAGAATAGGTGAAATAAAATATTCGATTTTATTAAGTAAATATGGTTTAACATGTGATTTTATAAAGAGCTTATTTTGTTGACCAGAGAGATACAGTTTCAGGAATGGTGATATTTTATCTCCTTTGGTTCTGATTATATCCTTGTTTTCCAAGGAACTTGGGTGAGCTGCAGAGTTGTCACCATAGTAAGCTGTACTGAAACATATAGGGAGAGTTCAGGGTTTGTGTTTTAAATAATATGACATGATACATCGTAGTAATGGCATGCTCCTTATTTAACATGTTCTGTAGAAACTGCCAACTCTTCACAATGCTACCTGAGTTATTTGAGCATCACCACAAGGAGTATAAGTACTGAAGGAATAAACATTTTGCACTTTTCTTTTACACTAAATTTTGAGAAATATGATGGTCAAATGAACTTCCAGATTAGTGTAGTGTTTAATCATTCTCTTAAAAGTCTGAAGGAAACAATTTATGAAAATATATCACATATATTTATTTAGGCAATCACGGAAACATCTCAACAAGAGAGTTATTTCTAGTTCTGCTCTTAAACTGTTTTATTATTTCCTTCTTCTTTTAGTTGACAGTAATGAATTATGTTTTATTTTCACCAGTACTCATTATTAGTTTACATGACTTTTTAAAATAACACTATATAAAAGTCCTTTATTTAAGCAACATACTAAATTTATTGCTAATAAAATTCCCTTTTCTCACACTTTTTTATTTCTTGAGTTTATGAGTATGTTTTTATAAATATTATGACCAAATTCAACATTGAGTATTTGTACCAATACATGGCACAACTTGATTCCAATTTTTCCCATTCCTCTGCCCTCTGCAACTTGCATCCCCAAGCTTGAACAGCATTTCTTTTTTTTTTTCCATTTGTTTTTCTTTCTCTTCTTTACATTCTCCTACTGCCCTTTTCCCATTTTCTTTTGAACATTTTCTTCCTATTTCACAACATCTGTCATGCATTCTGGACCTCATTTATACCTCGTTTCTCATACTACAGGAACAACATGGTATTTACACATCTGTGTCCTATTTATTTCACTTAGGAATATGGCCTCCAGGTACATCCATGTAAGTATATGTGTCTCTACATTATCATTGTTTATACCTGGGTAATACCCCATTTTATAAACACACACACACATATCTTCTTTAGCCTCTAATTGTTCTGCTTCCAAGATTTAGCTATTACACACTGTGCTGCTATAAACATGGGTGCACATATGTTGCTGATGTATGATGCTTTTAATTTTTTGTGTATATATGTTGGCTCACATTATTGATGTCTATCAGGAAATAACCTCTTTTTCTAATTACAAACTCTATTATAGTATAGTATTTAAGTAATTGTTTTCTATTTTCTAATTTATAGTTACATTTTTTCTAAAAGTTGCTGAGCTACATTTATAAAATGTCTATATTTGTCCATGTTTTTGCTTCTTTCCAGATTCTTATACTAGGTGGGGTTGATTTTTTTTCCTATTCATGAATACATACCATCAAATCCTTTACATGCATTTATAGGTTTGAAATAATTACACAATTAATTGTTAGTGTTCCCTTATTTCTCATCTCATTCTTCCCCTCTCTGATCTTTGTCCTCAATGAAATATTGAAGGCAGATTTACTATATCATCCTTGGTCTGAGGCAAGAGTTCATTTTAGTCACAACTTCAAAGCTATCAGAAAACAAGCTTATATTATAAGGAGACAAATGAATACACAGAGAGACATGTTGATTCCTGACAACCCTCAGAGCCTTAGAGCCTCAGACCAAGGATGATATAATAAATCTGCTTTCAATATTTCACTGAGGACAAAGATCAGAGAGGGGAAGAATGAGATGAGAAATAAGGGAACACTAACAATTAAATGTGTAATTATTTCAAACCTATAAATGCATGTAAAGGATTTGATCGTATGTATTCATGAATAGGAAAAAATTCATTCAAACACATTTAATTTGTTACTGTATTTTGAGGGGAAAATGCTTCAAGAGAAAAAGAGAACATGCTATCTAGACTTCATGTAAAGATAATGTCTTTTTGAAAGTCTTCAAGTTTCATTAGACTCTGAGTTGCTTAAGGCACTGAGCGCTTACTAGACAGAGAAAGACCAGGGATGGTTACACTGGGAGTATTTAAGAACCAGACTCCAGCTATCTGCCAGGTCAGAGTCCTCAGGTGCTTTGACAGCAAACATTACATCATCAAAAGGGCTTTGGAATCCAACGTTCAGTTCACTCTCAGAATTTGCATAATCATGTGTGTAGTCTTCTGTTCAAACGAGGAGAAAGATGACTTCAAATCAGATTGAAACAGCACTTCTGACTGTATTACAGTGATTCCAAGGCAAAATCATCACTCTGAGAGAACGGAAGGCCCATCTGAAGAGTGCTGTATGGATTTCAAGTTAGAAGAGATATATTGGGGGACCAGAGATTTAGCTCAGTGGTTCCAGTGTCTGCCTAGCAAGCACAAGGTCCCTGGTTTAGTCCCTTGTAACCATATACCACAATACTGGACATGGTGATTCACACCCACCAGCAATTAGTCCCACACACGACAATGCTGGCCATGGGACTGTAATCTGAACATTCAGGAGGCAGAGGCAGGCGGACTGCTGAGCTCCAGGCTTGCCTGGGCTACATAGTGAGCTCAGGGCTAGCCTCAACTACAAAGTGAGACCCTGTCTCAAAAAAAAAAAAAAAAAAAAAAAAAAAAAAAAAGACGGAGAGGGAGGGGGAGAGAGTGAGAGAGAAAGATCGAGCTCTCAATATGTCTGAATACTGAAGGTGATGCTGTAGTGTCCTTATAATTTAAAATCACCAGTAGAGGACACCACAGCTAATTCAAAGAATAAATTCCATTTCTTCTCAGAATGCAATCCTGAGCCAAGATGAGAATGAGCTTACTGGGATCTGGGAAGGCAGAGGGAGTCAGCAAGAGGAACACTGCATGGAGCTGCTCACCTGGGCCTGGTGTTTCCCCAGCCTAAACCAATGAGTAGCAAAGAGAGCACTTGGGTATTGACGCAGTTCCAGCATGTGAAACAATGATATCAGGAAGCATTTAGATGTCACCTCCTAGTGTCTCCTTTTATTGTCAAAACCTCTAGGCTTGGAGTAGAAGATTCAAGTTATACATTTTGTAGATATTTTCCTTTTTATAATTGTTGCCCGTTTTATAGCTGTTAGATTTACAAGAAGTGTTAAAAATTACCCTGTGTGCTTCCAAAAAGTCTCAAGTAGAACATCAGGGACTGAGGAGTCTGGACAACAGAGTCTGGCTTGGGGAAAAGTAAAAACCTGCTAAGATATTGTAAGTACAAACAATACATAGTAGACAGGAAGATCCTTCAATATATTCAGGTAGGTGTTCCTGAATATTGAAATCTTTGTGTTGGCCTGGCTGTAGGCCAAGGTTCATTCAATGTGTTAACTCCGAGGCTGTTCTGAAATATTTTTGGCTTGAGTTTCGTACACACTCTGTCTGTCCCTGTGTTCTCTTTCTCTGTCTTAGTTATATGACAACTATTTTGGTTAATTTAAATAAATTGCATAAATCTATTCCCTATAAAATTTTGCATATCATCCTTTAATGAAATAAGTATACAGAATGTTTTCCTAGGTATTAAACAGTGGAAAATTGAAAAGTACTCTGCTGAGAAAGAAAAGGACAGGGATCTATTATCAGTACTCTGGGAGGGATAGTTGCCCTTCATTGTTTGCAATGGCTCTCTGTGTATATTTATACAGAAAAGGTAAATAGAATTTCTCTCTTTGTCTCGTGGTATTCCTCACTGAACCCAAGTATTTATTGTGAAAGGGAAATTGTCTCTGAAATATGGGAAAAATAAGGCAAATTTAAATGAATGAAAGAAAATAATTTTGTCCATCAAGGTGCACAAATTTCACTCATGAAAAGGAACAACTCAGTAATGTGAGAAATTCTAAAAATACTTAAGCTAATTAAGAATAAATGTAAATTCATGTATGGTATTAAAATACGTGTGACATGGTTTAGTATAAAATATCATCAGTGTTGATAGAAAGCCAATTATCTCCTGTATATCATAGCAGTTCTATTTTTCTGGACAAATGAGGACACATACTTTCCTCTTTTTTAACAAATTAGTGGTATTCTAACTTGATATTTTTGCTGAGGAAATATTAGACTTTTTTATAAAATAGTATCAATCCTGTGGCACTTTGTTTGTAAACATTATACAGAGTTAAAATAATGAATGTAAACTCCTTTATTAACATTCGTTTCCTTTTCAATACATCAACTCATTAAGAATTATTAGAGTGAAAAGTGTAAACATTGATGAAGAAATAAGGTTTTTCTCTGTTATGATGGATTTATATCCAATCTATCATATGATTTAGTGCCTTTGTTATATTTAGATACAGTAGTAATAGGAAACACTTGGCTCCATTCATTAATGCTGAAGCTACATATGCAATGATACTTTCTGCTTCTTTAATTTCTCCCAATTATTCATTTTCTAGAAGGTCACCAGACATAAGTCTTTTTAATATCCAAAAGAAATGATGAATAAATAGAAAAGTGTCTAAGCCTTGAGAAAATAATTATTTCTTACCTCTTCAAGTTATTTACAATTTTTGAAATTATAACTTATTACATATTTACCTACTACTTCTTCTTCATTATTTATTGTGTTAATAGCACCGAATATGTAATATGATAACTGGAGGTGATAGAATAACATCAAAACACAAAGCAGGAAATGTTTGGAAATCACATGAGTCCAATGACCTCCGTAAGCTACAGTGCATTTTCACAGGCAGAAAAGACTCGATGAAAATTTTCTATACTACTACTATATTACCTCAATTGCTGTTTAAATTTAGGATGCTAATATTCTTAATCATGTATAAAACATGAAATTGTATAAAAGTAAGGCCTCATTTCTAGGAAACAAGTACCATATTTAAGAAAATAAATTATTTTCTAATTGTATTTTTCTTTTCATTTATAACATTTATTTTAATATTACATATAATAGGAGTATGTCTGAATAATGTTGAAATTAAGCTATCTAGCATTTGTGTGTACTAATACCAAATGATGCTATTATACTGAACAATTTTTCTATAAAGGCATGAATTTAAATCATAGGCCATTAAGCAAATGACTGAGGCTAATTTTAATATAATTTGCATAGACTTTAAGAACATGGGGTATAGTTGTGGGCAACAGGTATGGGCCAGTATAGCACAAGGAGAAAAAAAAAGGTTCTATCCATTCATAAGCTTGTAGAAAAGCTAATTGCCAAATTTGTACAATGAGATTATACATATTAAAGACAAGTTATCCTCATTTAAATTTTGATTATTGTTGTAGGCCAAATTAAACATATAGTCATGCCTTAAATGGGCTCCATATTACTAGTACTTTGATTCAAATTCAGGCATCCAGGACTGGAGAAGTGAATTCAAATCTTTTTTTTTTTTTTTTTTTTTTTTTTTTTTTTTTGAGACAGGGTCTCGCTTTGTAGTTCAGGCTGGCCCTGAGCTCACTATGGAGCCCAGGCAAGCCGCCACGAACTCAGCAATCCTCCTGTCTCTGCCTCCCCGAGTGCTGGGATTACAGGCTTGAGCCACCACGCCCAGCATTGTGGTATGTGGTGTTGATTGTTGGTGGGTGTGAGTCTCCATGCCCAGCATTATATGTGGTTACCAGGGATCGAACTCAGGACCTTGCGCTTGTGAGGCGGGTGCCAGAACCACTGAGCTAACCCTCTGGCCTTTTTTTTTTTTTTTTTTTT
>PVIC010035633.1:0-18956 GCA_004025085.1 Thryonomys swinderianus
AAAAAAATGTTCAAAGGAAATAGGGAAAGGGGGTAGGGAAAAGGAAAGAAAGAAAATAATTGATGGTACAAACCTTAATGATTTTTTCATTATTTGTCACCCTGACTATACCTTCTACCAAAAAATATTTTTTAATACCACTTAATTAAATTGCAGGCTTTCTCTTTCACATTTTAGGCTATTTTAAACCACTATATAGCTTTAAATAGCATCTTTATATAGTGACTCTGAATTTATAATAGAACAATGACTGTAATTCAGACTGCTTCATGGACCTCCACATGTGTACTGAAATCGTTCACTTAAACTGATATTGTGACTTGCAATACCACAGAAGTTGGAATCTTGTAATGTCAAAAATGAAATAGATCCTATTTGTTATTCCTGGTTGCTTCAAAAGGAAGGAAATTATTTCACCTTATGAATTGTTATTTGCTTTATTGTAATTCCTTTGGGATAAACATCAATTAAAATCTAATAGATTATTCTTGTGTTACAAATTTATGAGAGAAAAAACATACTTTACTAATCTCTGCAACCATTTTTGACTCAGGATAATCTATTACTATAATGAAAAAAGATTAATTGTGGAAAATAATCAATAGTTTGTTATAAAAAGTAACAAATATTTTGTTAAAAAGAACCTGATGTCTTCAGTTTGCAAACTAAAGAATCATTAACCAGATGGGTGTGGTGGCTCCCACCTGTAATCCCAGCACTCGGGAGGCAGAGACAGGAGGATTGCTGAGTTCGAGGCTTGCCTGGGCTACATAGTGAGCTCAGGGCCAGCCTGAACTACAAAGCGAGACCCTGTCTCAAAAAAAAAAAAAAAAAAAAAAAAAAAAAAAAAAAAAAAAAAAGAATCATTAACCAAAAGTTGGGGGGAGCAGATTTTACTTTGTTTAGAAAGCCATTTTTTTGTTGTTTTGTTTATTTGCTTTTTGTTTTTGCGGTACTGGGAATTGAAATCGGGCCCTTGTGCATGCAAGGTTGGTACAGTATCACTTGAGTAAAATCCTCAGCCCTAGAAAGCTATTTTTATAGAGTTAAATTTCTTGACCAGGCCATCACACACACAAATACCACTGATACTATGGTAGTAATATAATTGTAGTAAATGTCCTCCTTCTTACACAGAAAAGCACCAGTTTTACCTGTCAGTTGAATACATGTGCAAGGCACCTTTGAGGCTCTTATTAGGCTAAAATATGTCAGAGTCTAATAGCCAGAGATATTTTGATATTAAAATATGACCACATGAATAATGTGTTGTTATTTCTCCTCACTGATTGTCCAGAACAGTCTGGAACCACTTCATCTGAACTTTCAGCTTCACCAACAAACAACAACCAAAACAAAACATAGACAAGTTAGTGGCACTGTTGAGGTCTGACTTAATTTATGAAGGACAAATATTCTAGATTTAGAATCAAATTTTCTTACTATAGATCAAATTACCAATGTACTTGGTCACTGATACAGCTTCACTTGAGACATTTTTTTCACTTTTACATCTATAGTTGAAAAATATAGAAATATATTTGAAGCAATAATAACCGGTGTACTGAGTCTTAGGAGTCAAACCGAAGCTTGGATTTAGCCTTCATGCGAGACACACTGATTGACATTTCCATTCCTAGAGTTAGTCTAAGTCATTTCAAGGGCCAACTAAATTTCATTTTGTCTTATCTGCAGGTTATCATTCTTGCAAGAATCATCTCATCCCAGCAGGATCTTGATTTAAGGCTTTAAAACTCAGTGAGGCTCACAGAGATTTGCAAGGTCAAAAACAGTGCGGGTTTGTTTGATAACACAAAATCCAAAATGGAATGCCAGCCTGTGAAAGGCCTCAGCAGTGGTTAGATTTGTTATATACTGTGTTCGTCACAATCAGAGTTGCTTTGAAGGCTGTCTGGCTCATGTTTTCTTTTGTGGACTGATTTCAGTATTTCTTCCAGGTAGACAGTTGTTACAAAATTCTGCTTCTGCTTGACTTGTTCACTTCACGAAAATCTCTAGTATTGGTAAACACTGGCAGCAACCTCTGACAATGTGTTTTCTTCTTCATATTTTCACCTAATTTGATACATTTCTCTCTGTGGAAAGTGGCTTTTACTCTCATAAGTCATACATCATGTAGAAGCATATAAAGATATGTAACTAGCTATTATAGACATAAGAATCTACAAAAAATAAATATTCAAAGGGAAATAGAGTTTAGGGGTAAGTAATGAGGGAAAAGAAAAAATGTAATGGTAAAAAAAGGAAACAAGGCTTATGTATATAGGGGCTGGGGGTTGTAGGGTGGGTAGGGAAAAGAGAAAATGAGAAATCATGTCATATACTGGTACAAATTATCAATGCTAAGCATGATCATGATGTGTATATATAATGTACCAATAAAGATTCTGTGTGTGTGTGTGTGTGTGTGTGTGTGTGTGTGTGTGGTACTGGGGATCAAACTTGGGCCCTTGTGCATCCCAGGTTGGCACAGTACCACTTGAGCTAAATCCCTAGCTCAAGATTCAATTAAAAAAAATCTGTGAATAAGGGGAGAACTTTGGAATCTTTTGTACCTTTGTCTCCTACAGATGCTAAATAATCTCCATAGTTTTGTACTCATTTGACTTCCTTATTCCAAACAGGTATGGCTCTTTTTCTGTAATGTGTTTCTTATTGTAAATAAAATTCTTCATGTCTTTCTATCTGAAAAAAAACAAGAATCCATAAATACACAACAGAGAAAAGCAAGGATGGTATAAATTACATCAGTACCATCTCATAATGATACATTTCTGTTAGTAATAGGACGGATAACAAGTTATGTGCTTTCAGTGCTAACAAATATTTAAATATGTGGGGAGTGGCATGGAATGGAAAAATAAGATTCTGAAAGGTCATCAGAAATCTCAGTGCTAGCTGGGTATTTAGCTCAATGGTTCCAGTGTCTACCTTGCAAGCACAACATCTTTAGTTTGACCCCCAGTATTACACACCACAATCCCAGATGTGCTGGCTCATGCCTCTAATCCCAATACTCAGGAGGCAGAGGCAGGAGGATTGTTGTTGTGAGTTCAAGGCTTGCCTTGGCTACACTGTGAGCTCAGGGCCAGCCTGAACTACAAAGCAAGACCTTGTCTCAAAAAAAAAGAAAACAAAAATCAAAGAAATCTCAGTGGTACTCAGAACTCAGAAGGTCCTTGTGGAATGGAAACAGTGCATGTATATAGAAGGATGGGAGGTTTTAGGGAAGGTAGGGAAATGGAATAAAATTAAAATCAAGATGTGTCATGTGCAAATTCTCACTGTTGAATGTGATCATAATGTATACCTAAAATGTACCAATAAATTCAACAAAAGCAGGAAAGAAGAATATCCATGTGGAATTGAGATATATGCTGGTATTTATTGACCACAACATCTCTTGCTTCTATATGACTGTGTCACGTAGCAACTTTCTATAATTTTTCATGATAAATCTGTGTACAAGGATGCTCTCCTATTTTGAGATGGATGATCTGGGATTTTAAGCTAGTTATAATATATATTGAAATTTTAAGAGTGTTTACTTAAAGTCATGTCAATATTTCATGATATAAGAGTTTACTTGTACAAACGTATATGTAGAGAGGGAGTTAATCAGTGACACTTTCTTTCCTTCTTAGCGCAGGCAACGCGGCATGACCACGCAGAGCAGCCTGGCTTGACCCCTAATTAGATCTGATGTGTCCAAGCAGCACAGCCTTGCACTGATTCCATGCTTCATGGCCTGCAGATTCACCATCTACAAAACAGGGACTATTAAATTCACCTCGTATGATTTTAATGAGAATTCATTAAGTTAACAATAATGTAAATCACTAGGTACTTAGTAATATTCACAAGACCAGTGTTTTGATAAAGCTTGGTTATCCTGGGGGTATAAATTGAATGGTGGCTTTTTCAACCCCTTTCCCCTTCGCTCCTTTCAACCCTTCTCCTTTATTTACACAAATTCTATTTCCTTTTCTTCCTTGAATTTTTTTTCTTTGAATCTTTTTCTCTTCCTTCCTTCTCTCTCCCTCCCCCATCTTTGCCAGCGTAATGTACAAGAGCTAAATCTTGGAAACACCCCGTATGCCCATGAACAGATGAGCAGATAAAGAAAATGTGATATTTATATACAATGGGGCATTACCGTGACACAAAGAAGGACACATTTGAGACATTTTTAGGTGAATTAAGACCATAATCTTAAGTGAAATAAATCACACGCGTTGAAGTAGCACATTATATCTCTCGTGTACTGTTCTAATTATCCCTGTGGTTCAGACTTACCCACTGTATCCAAATCTTTCCCCAATAAAAAAACAAAAATAAGTCCATGATAGAATTCGAGTTAGGTTTACATCTTGTATGAAGAGGTGCTCGTAAACTGCTTGTATACACATATTTACATGCAAGTTCCCACTAAACTACCTCCTCCCTTCTCTCACTTTCGGCTGCCCAGAGAAAAGAAGAATTCCAAGCCTCCTGGCCTTTGAGCGCCTCCCCATCCCCTCCCCCTCCGTCTTCCCAGACTTTCGTCCTCAGTCTCTTTCCTAGGGAAATCCACCTCCCCGTTCCCTTACATCGGCAGCGGGAGAATCGTCAATGGTTCTTTTTCTTTTCTGCTTTTTGGAATAAATAATATTCACTGGAATTCTAAAAACAAAAGGTAATGCCAAAAACAGTGATGATTAAACCATCAGAAAGGGAGAATAGAAGGGAAAATGAAAACAAGGATTTTATAAAGGAAGAGAAGAAGGAGAGGAAGGGAAGTTAAATTTTTAAAAAAGAAGTAAAATATATGCATGCACCAATTTTCTATGAAGAGTGTAATCATCATGTATATCTAAAACGTACCAATAAAATTAAAAATGCAAAAGGTTCTAAATAAAGATACAGTTGCAGAGCCATTCTGATCTTTGACCCCATATTTTCTCCCATCTATTGTTACCATTACTTAACATTTTTAGTTAAGTAATGGCAAGTAATCCACTGTCGATATTCTCTTGGTCACTAAAACAGTTTGCAAATTGTTCTTTCTACCAAATCTTCAGCCCAAAACCCTTTAGTTGTCCCAAAGTATCTCTTACCTGTTTCTGACCTTATTATGGTCTCTCCATTTCTTGTTCCCAGACATGATATGAACAGACTTTTTTTTTTTTTTGAGACAGGGTCTCACGCTGGGATTAGAGGCATGAGCTACCATGCCCAGCAGATTTTTATGACGAGGACTTTGCTTAGATTTCCAACCTCGTCTCCTACTGTTTCCCCTCACAATACTTTGCACTGCACATTGGCTAGCTAGCTATTTACGTATTTATGTATGTATGTACGTACTTAGCGGTACCGGGGATTGAACTTGAGTCTTCATTGGCAATTTATTAATCCCTGCTTGACTTGTGCCCTTTGCCTCCTACCTGGATTGCACTTTACCACATATCCTCAATCCACCTATTAAGCTCTTTCATCCTTCAAACTCATCTCTCTCCAGGAAGAGATTTTTTAACTAGGAGGATGCATATTAAATAGTATTATAGTACAATCCTGTTTTAATATTTCTGACAAGACTTTTAAAGCTGTACCCTTTTATAGACCTTCTGAACTATTTTGACCACTATCCACACTTTCAATTATTGATGACTTCCAAAATGGACATATGATCCCTTTTTCCATATCTTCTGAATGAACATCCGATTGCAATTTACATATGAACTAGAGAGCACACATTCAAGATGTATAAAAATGAAATGTTATTCCCCATTTGAGTCATTTATTATTCAAGATTATCTGCTTTCCGAAATTGTGTAAACATTTATTTAAGAAGGAAACAGAAATTGCCCTTGACTTTTCCTTTACCCTCACGTGGCATCCTTCCCCAGTGAGAACCACCCTAAAAAGACCCCTGCCATCCTGTTGATATTGCCAAAGTCTACAGATTTCCCAGTGCCATGGTCACCAGTACTGCTGCCAACTCTGTTGCTGACATTTACATAGTGATCTCTGCCAATCTAGTGCCCAACTGGTGCGACTAGGACCACTGGCATTAGCACTGCCAATGCCTCACACTCTACATGTCCCCCAACAATTAAAGAGCAACAGCTGTTCTGACTGGCACTTTTTATTTCATACATCAGCCCTTTTATCCAATAATGTGAGTCTGAGATAATGAAATCTGGGCTATGTAACAATCTCAAAGACATAAACCAGGCTCAGAGTCTGGCATCCTTTTGTGTTTAATATTTGCCAACAATCCATCAACCACATTTACCCATCTTGACCTTCTTTACCCATAGAATGCATTTTCATTTTTCTAAGAAGCTTTTGATCTTTCATGGAAACAGAACCCTGGCTGCTGTTCACTAATTCTCCAAATTATGCCAGAACCCGTGTGACTCTGACAATAAACACATCCTAGGATCCTGTTGTGACCACTGCCGCATAATTATTTGTAGTCAGTGGATAGCTGCTCAAAATGTAAGTCAATGCATGTCTTTTATTTTTATGTTAGTTTTCCTTTTCCAAAACATTGTTTTCTTAATAAATTAAGGTTTAAATTTGTACTCATGTCCTCATTCTTAAAGAAAAAGGACCATAGAAATTACCACTGTCATTTTAACTGCACACAAGTTGAAAAACTAGATAAATATTGTTATTAATTTCTAGAGAAATGGTTTCTCTTGCCATGTCATAGCTAGTCTTTTTAAAGTGCAAAGTAAAAGATATCTAGTCTTCCCTTGGACCCACTCTTTACACACTAAGGGCTTAGCAGATGATCTGGAACATTTCAGGTCCTCAGTACATATTTGTGAAGGAAGAAATATTCTGCTGAAACTGGACTTCTTATTATCTGGAATTGCTTAAACAAAGGTACTGAGTCCTGTGGCCTCAGTTTTTCCCACAAGTAATTGCTCAACTGACTTGCTGATGTGAGCACAGTAACAGGTGAGCCCTCCGGGTATATTGAATACACGGATCCCAAGAACACAGAAGCCCAAGATTTTGGGTTTTATTAGCATTACAGGTAATTTGTTGCACGCAGAGTTGAAAACTAATTGATAACAGGAGAGATTTATGTTGTTACAAATCTAATTATGTTTGAAACATCTGACAGTTAAATTAATGATGTAACTCTGTTTCCTTCTCGTGAATGAAAATTTTATGTGCCAACTAAAACTTCTATGACTGAAACTTATAAAAATCATTTTCTAGAGATACCAGTAGACAAAACCAGTTTTGTCTACTGCAGTCTCAATTGCAGGATTCACTACAGATGAGACAGAATTGATTAGTTATGATTAAGTATGTAATAGATACCAGACAGTTAAGAGAAGTGGTTTGCTCATAACAACTATCCTTTATTACTTAGAAAGTTCTTGATATGAAATTTAGAATGGTACTTTTCCTGTTCTGTGAAAGAGAATTCCATATATCCTGAACGAGATTCCATTCCGTGAAGTATGCTCTTTATTCAGCCCAGCATCCTTTGTCCACACTTCAGCTTTTGCACTTAGAGAAGCTTTATATTTTTTTTCTCCTTCCTTGTTGGGATGAAGAACACATACTGCTTCACACTTAGGAAGTATACAAATTGCACATCTGAAAAGGATCCTGTCCAGCTATGCAACTCTTTTCCTTCTTTGTTGGATATCAGTGTAGGTTCTAATGAGCTCAGTCTCCTGGGGAGCATTTTAATGGTTTTTTCCGCCTCCCCTGATGACCATGTTTATGCTAAGTTTTGATACAGTGTACAGGACTTGTGTAGTAATTAGCATTCAAATGGACCAGTGATTTCCCTTTCACTGAGTGAGTTGTCTATTTCCAGCCTCGGAAATGGAATCCAATGAGTTAGAGCTTATAAAAATCAAGACATATTAACCATTCAAATCCTAAATTAAACAGCCAAGATAGTGCACACAAAAGGAAGCATCATCCTGGTCATAGACGGGGTTAAAGACATCAAATAGAATAAAATAACAAAAAAGGTAAACTATCATGTCTAACGGTCTATACACACATGTATGTAGCAAGAAAAGGGGAAAAAACTAAATATTCCAAAACATAATTGAATTATGAAAATTATTTATTTTAGATTTAAGATAGTCAGTGCTTTTAGTCATGGTTTCTATCATTTTCAATGTAATCATTGATAAATCTCAGGCAAGAGAGAAAATCAAACCGGTGAAACTAGTTGATAGATATCTGGAGGCATCTCACAGAATTATGTTTAAATTAAGAAAGAGATGGCAATTACTCCAAACATAACTTGAGTATAACAACTATTTCACAGTATCCTTAAAATCTACTGTAGTACCCCAAACACTTTACATATAATATGATAATATTTTGAGATACAGATCCTTTGCAAAATCTAATGAAATTCTTGAACATTCTTCTTAGAGATATGTTCATCTATTCATAGCAAACAATTTAATAGTACTGTTTTATCATTAAATTTAAAAGGTAGAACAAATAAAAATAGAATAACTTTATGTTTCAAGTCACTGTGGAACAGTAGTCATAATTTATAGACATGTTAGACTTAATTACGATTTTTCTTTATTTCATGAGTTTATTTCTATATTGGATTTAAAAGGTAACAAGCAATAGCAATAAAGACTTTAAAAAGTAACAGTTATACTAAGTAAATCTGTCTCAAACATATACACAATAATAACACAATTATAACTCGGTGAGCAATAAAGTATTTGATTTGTAAAAGGTCAAAATAGTCACTATTGTTCACATGTGCAAATGAATGAGAAAAGCAGAAGGAATCAAACGACCGTAACCTTCTTGTATTTTATTTAAAGGAGTACTTTCGCTACATTTATGCCCTACACAAATGACATGAATATATTTTTAGCACAATTAACCAGATACCCTTGAGCATACTTTCCTTTGCATGGCTCTAGGCTGCTTAATGTGAAATTTAATTTGTGCTAATATTCTCTAGGTTAGTAAAGTGTGAAACATACTGTACATTGTATTTAGCCAATACAGTAATACTGAATTAGTGTAAAATTAAAAAAAATCCTTGGAATGTTTTCAAACAAAGAAGAAAAGAAAAGAAGGAGAAATGTAAAGCATTTGTGATGGAATCAGAGCTGAAAGTGTCCTGCAACATAAAGGAAAAGGAATCTCTCAAGTTAGACAATGGATTGCAAATAAGCATCTTTTAAATAAATGAATAATTCCAAAAGGATTCTATACTGTCTCAGTTACAAATTATTTCATTTAAAACTGGAACTTGAAAGGCATCAAGTCACCTGAATGTTGCCCTTAACAACAGAAACTATCTTTTGATGATGTATAATCATGTAATTATCAGGGATCAGAGTGGTCAAAATTTGAGATTTCCCCTCTATGTGAGACTTGTCACAGCCCTTTGCATATTAGAAAAAAGTATGGATCTTATATTTAGAGGACTATGAAACCATGTAGGTAGCCAATCTAGCTGCATACCTGATTCAACTAAAACAGCATTAGTGTGGCATAGAACTTTTAAAAGCCCAGTAGGTGGTAAGGAAAGTGGGTGTGGTGACCAATTTGTATTCTAAATGTGCAAGGCTATTACATTGGAAGAAAATTCTACAAAATGCTTAATGGATTAAACTTGAAAAGGACTAATGATGTGAAAAAATATATAGGAGAAGAAGCAAATTGCATGCAATAAGGCAGAAAATAAAATTCAGTGAGATTTAGGTTTTTACAAACAGAGTTATCTCAAAGAGCCTACACTATTTGCATTCTCTACTAGTAACTGTAAAGCTGAAGATATAAAGTAGGGGTTTTATAATTTGGTCTTATGAAATTTAGATTGCATGTGTGTATCTCATGTATCATTTAGCATAGTAATACTGAAAGTCATATTTTAATTTGGCACCAGCATTTACAAAACACAAAGCAAGTAAAGTAGAAATTCATTTAAAATAACTGTGTCCCCATTTTTCCATGATGACTTCAGTATATAAAGTAAAATACACAAAATTCTTTGAAATCTAAAGTGTTATGCAAATGTAAGGTACTGTGATAAAATATAGTACTTCACATGACAAGACAAAAAATTAATGTATTGTAAAAGCAATTCCATCTTTTATGTGCTTATGAATCTACATTTATGGGACAAATAAATGTATTATTCTTAGATGAAGGTGATGGCATGAAACACTTTTAATATGATGAATATTTTGAATTATTCATTACAGAAACTAGTCAACCTGGAAATAAAAAGACGAATGAAACACAGTTTTTTAGTCTTATTTATATTGGCTTAACTTAGGGAATTTGGGGGAAAAAAGATAAACTTGCTTAAAATCCAAGAATTAATTCCTGATGGTATACAAAAAGAGATTCAGATTTATTTTGTATTAGCTGCAAGAATTCCCCATATCTTGCCGCACTGTAACCTGCTATCCAGAGGATATGTTGAAAATCACACACTTGGAGACATAAACATTACTAAAACAACACAATCAGTAATGCCTTTAAAATTTCTCTTGATTAATCAGTTGAATGGAATAATTTTCCCTTTCAGTTATTGTATGCTAATTCAAAATATCTAACAAACCACTGTAATCTCAGCTATCAGGAGGCAAAGGCAGGAGGATTGCTGAGTTTGAGGCTTGCCTGGTCTACATATTGAGCTCAGACCCAGGCTGAACTACAAAATTGAGACAGTGTCTAAAAAAAAAATTCTTCTGAAATAAAGGAAATTTCCAAAAATGGACACAACTATGGACATTTGTAGAGAAAAATACACCGAGACAGAGGAAAACCTAATTGATCCCTCTGATTGCTCAATGATAGTGTGATCATATAGAAGAATGTTAATGAAAAAAACAGAAACAGATAGCTTTAGACCAGTTTTTAATTCTTAAAGGGTTGAGACCTAGTGATCCAGATGCAACTCCTTTTTGGGCTACAGATCCTCCCAAGAAGAGAAAGGCACTGGAGAGCCAGATTCTTGGTGTTCTTATAGAAGGAGACTCTCATTCCAAATAAGATGTTAGCTGAGATAGGGAGAGAGTGAAAAAGAGAGATACATCTAAAAGCCAATGGTCACCGCTCTGAACACATTCTGTAATTTTAAGGCCAAACGTCACTTGTATTAATCTTATGATATATCAAGAAATTAATATTTATACAATTTTTTTCATGATGTATTTATGTTTTTGCAGGACTGTCTTTATATAGAGACAGCCTCAGCAAGGCCAAGAGGAATGAAGATGAAGAGTATATTAAATAACACAACACAAATGAAACAGGTGCCATACTCTGAAATTTTAAGTTGCTAGAGTTTCATAAAAGCATGTATAAGTAATGTATTTAATATTAAAGGAATCTGATAAATTTGTTTACAATTTAAAGTGAAACCAATCTTCATGTTTTTTAAGTTCTACACTAAGAGATTATTGCAATGATTTTGTATGTGTGTAGGTGACTTTCTTCCACCCAAGCAAACACTGAAATGTAGTTTGTCCTTTAAAATTATGTAATACAAATCAAGATGTTCTCAGAAATTCAGTAATACAATTTGTGATAGCAAATCATATAGCAGATTGAATACATTTTGTTGTCTGAAGAGTGGCCGTAATTTATGCCAGTGTGGTTAAATAAACACATAAGTACTACTTTGTGAGGGAGAGCTTCTAGTATTTTTGTGAAGGTTAATGCATTGGTGTAATTATGAGCTTCAGTTATATCTTCATTCATTACTTATTCTCAAAAGACTATAAGACTTTCATATTCTTTTCCTTCAGGAATTCACTTGGGAATAGGAATTTGATTAATGCATTGTGATTTTTGCCTTTTTTCTTCTCAAAGCAGTTCAATGACAAGGAATAGACGCTTTATATTTTTCTATTTCAACTTTGAAAACTGTTTGTGATTGAAACTATTTTAGTTGAAGTTTAGAAGTATTACAGGTATAGATTTCCTTTTGAAGCATGGCTTTGAATAAAAAAAGGGTCATATGATCCATTTATAGCATTACTTTATGCTCTGTCTTCTCCTGCAGAACTTCCAAAGAATTAATTAAGCATTGATAGGATTGCCCCTAAAACCAATTATCGTTTTGGGCTGAAGTGCTGAGTATGCATTATTGAATTTTCCAATAAATTGAAAACAATTTTAGTCAAGCAATGGCATTACTTTAATTTGTAAACACTGATATAAGAAAATATCTGATTTGTTTGAAATTTTTATTCCACAATATCATCTCTTTCTGCCTAAGTATCCATCAGAATACACTCCCAATCTATAATACTGAACACTCATGAATAATTTCTCTGATACTGAGTCAAATGTTCTAGGTGAAGGGTTTCCAGAATTTAGAGTTATGGCATTTTACCAGACTAATATTATATTTCAATTTCTCAGTTGCTAAACATTCTAACCTGCTTGCCTTTCCAATCTTGCAATATGGAGGACTTATGGCTTCAGGAATGTTTGCCCTTTAACCTTTAAATTAGTTTTTCTGTCATGGCAGCATGGCTGTCTCCTTTTCCATACACATACTTTTTCTTTCACATGTATGCACACATGTACATATGAGATTATTTTATTATGTAATATAATAACTATATTATAATAAACAATATGCTAGTTATGCAATATAATGAATATAGTGTGGCTAATTATGGAATTATTGGGGTTACTTTCATTGTGAGAATTTTGCCTTTACACTATTTAAAAAAGAAAGCAAACTTCTTGAAAACAGTGGCCAGCATTTCAGGATGCTTATTGTGAGAAAACCTGAGTTAAAAGCCTAACTGTGATCCTTTAACTTAAAAGATTAGAAACTATAGCTCAGAGATGTTAATTTGCCAAGGTCACCTGGGAGGGTATGTTTTCAGGTCTGGGTTGGAATCTAGGAAGTTTGCTGTTGCTGTGCCTTAATCATTCAGCAAACACCTTCTATGTCCAATTCAGAGCTGAAACGAAAGATACTAGAAGAACTTGCTGAAGACCTCCAGATTCCAAGAATAACAAGAGGTCGCCCATCTTAGATTCTACAGTGAATTGCAAATACCTTGGTTCAATAAATCTTGTCGAGTCAATGAATAATTGAAGAGGAAAAATGAGATCCATACAGAAAATTCCAATATTAGGAATAGATTGAATTCTCATAATTGAGTAGAGACTGTCATTTGGACTTCAAATATATTTGTTTGCAGAAGCTTCATCTATGGGGCTGGATTATAAACTTGACCCTGAGAGACAGTTCTTGGCTTGTCACAGAAACATTGTTTCCAGTGACACAAAGAGACACTTCTCTACTCTTGTTTACTTTCCACATAGCTGGGAATTCATTGCAGGGCCTCCTGCATGCTGAGCTTTAAAACTTAGCTATATTCTCCCTCCCCATAACCATGACAATGGGCCTTTCTTTTCTGACTTTCAGAATCATGTGTGTGTGTGTGTGTGTGTGTGTGTGTGTGTGAGAGAGAGAGAGAGAGAGAGAGAGAGAGAGAGAGAGAGAGAGAGTGAGTGAGTGAAAGAGGTCCATTTTATATACACATCACGATCACACTCAACATTGAGAAGTTGTACCGGTATATGACATGACTTAATTCTCATTTTTTCCATGATCCTAACCACCCTATAACCCCTTACCCCCTATATACATAAGTTTTGTTTCCTTTTTTTTTAACCATCACAATTTTAGTAATGAAGGGCTTTTTCTTATTTGAGAATCAGAGATAGGTAATGGCATAAAAAGCAAGGATATAATGAAGAAATATCTGTGAAGTCTCCCTTTTCTAATGTCTACATAATAATTTAGCATTATATGACTGCTTGTACATGATTTAACTGGTTAATTCTAATTTTCTTTTTTTAAAGTTGATAAGGAGTGTGGTGGAAAATCTCCTGCTTTGTATATCCATACCCTCTGCAGATTAATTGAGGAAAATACAATCAAAGTACCTCAATACATCATTCAATTCTTACAGCCTTTGTCTCTATAAGACAGCTGCAATTCAGTAAATCTCTACAACATTGGAAATAGACGGGTTTACTTCCACAAATACATTGCTCCTAAGGAATGGAGGAAAAGGGTCGGGGATTTAGTGGCTCTGGTGTCTGCCTGGCAAGCACAAAGTCCCGAGTTTGATCCCTGGTACCACACACCACAATGCCAGTGTGGCGGCTCATGCCTGTAATCCCAGCACTCAGGAAGCAGAGGCAGGAGGACTGCTGAGTTTGAGGCTTGCCTGGGCTACATAGTGAGTTCAAGGCCAGTCTGAACTACAAAGGAGACCCTGTCTCAAACAGAACAAAACAAGAATAGAGGAAAAATTATTGTCTACTTCTCTATGTTGTGCCAGCCTATTATGTCCACATATATCTCCACTCTTACACATAGTAAGACCTTCTCAATCACTGAGTTGTTTTTGGCATATTTAGTACTTACTTCTTTAAGTCACCTGAGAATGTATCAATGTGCTATCTCTGTTCCCTAATGGAAATGTCAGAGATCGGGCTTAAAAATGTTAACTAAAACTGTTAACTAAAAATGTTAACTAAAACTGAGCCAATCAGTCCCCTACTGTTGTTCATTTTGAGACTGACTTTATTCAAAGTCAGAAGAAGTAACTGCTTTACATCCTGCAGTCACCTCTTAGTTAAGCCAGTCAGTAAACATTACCAAACAGGTTTTGGGATTGTCAGTGTGAAATTGATATTCTTGGCTATGATCAAACTAAGTATTCAAAAGCAAGCTTAAGCAAGTATCATTAATTCAAACTGTGGACCAGAGGAGTGCTGAAAACCACCTGGCACCAGAATCCCTAAATCACTCTCTCCCTTAAACTGGCTGAAAGGCTCCCAAGGATTCACTCTATAGAAAACATTTGTAAAAAAAAAAAAAAAAACTATCAGGAAAGTAACAAGTTTTAAAAATAATTCCTAAATTACAAACAATAGTTATTTAAGATTTTTTTAATTTTAAGAAATTACACCTTTAGAGATAACTATTGTTATACGATGTTTTATTCTAAACATATAGTCCTAAATAGTGTATGACATATAGAAAATTATGTGATTATACTTTGTTTTTTCCACTTCACATTATAATATGTGCTTTCTCATATCCTTAGAAATGTAAACAAACAATATTGATATAACCCAAGGTGTCCACAGATTTAGGAAACATTGGCTAAACATATTTTAAAACACATATGGTTTCTTGGTTATAGTTCTTCCATTTAATTCTTAGATCTGTGTTAGGTTAACTTTTTACAAGATGAAAAATAGAGGTCAAGTTTCAGTCTTCCATATGGAGTTATCCAGTTTTCCCATCACTGTTTCTGGAACAGGCTGTCTTTTGTCTAACGTGTTTGAGAAATACTTTGAGGCAATAGTTTGCTGGATAGGACCTCAAATGAACAGAAAACTCATCAAAAGTTGACAAATAAAATCATATCAAATTAAAAAGCTTTCGAACTACAAAAGAAAGAATGTACACAAGGAACACTGTGAAGTGACCACCTACAAATAAAAGAAAATATTTGCCAACTATTCATTTAACAGAGGATTTCTGTCCAGATTATAGAAGGAATTCAAAAACAAAAGCAAAACAAGTCATCCAATTTTACAAAAGGTAAATAATCGAAATGAAAACTCCTCAAAAGAGGACATATCCATGACCAAGTAATATATGGAAAGTGCTCAATACTTTTAGCCACCAGGGAAATACAGATCAAAACTCCACATTGAAATTCCTTCAGACCCCAGTCACCATGGCTATAGTTACAATAACAACAAATGGTGGCGAGATTGGGGAAAAAGGAACTTTTATAAACTGTGGGAATGTAAATTAGTACAGTCATTATGGAAGACAATTCCAAGCTATTTCTTAAAAAGAAAAGCCTTCTATATTTATAATCAGCATACCAAAGAGATAGCTATGATACTATGTGCTATTCACAGTAATTAAAGCATGCGGTCAGCCTAGGATCCCATTAACAGATGAATAGGAAAAGAAAATGAAATATATATATACATGGTAGACTTCACCAAAATGAAATTTTATCATTTCCAGGAAAATGATGAAATTGAACAACATTTATGTTAAATGAAATAAGTCAGACACAGAAAATATAAGTACCACCTACTGTATTCCCTCTCATATATGAAAGCATTCATTCATCTATTTAATTCCTGCATGTAATACCCAATACCCAGTTCAGAGGTAAATGAGGATTCAGTAATTTTTCAATTACAATTTTTGGAATTCTTAAGTGCTTGATAAATGTCTTGCTTTCATACAAAAGAATTTTAAAAATAATTAAATAGTTGAACGCATGCCTTTTCAATTTTCATCTTGAGGTGAATTTCCATGCAAACAGATCTGGTAGGTGTCAATGACATATTTTAAGCAGTAGTTCATTCTCAGTATTAAAATCTTTACTAATATTTGTTTGGATTTATCTAGATGTTAGAATTGCATAAACTTTTGTTAGACCCACCCTTGTCCCTGATGGGTGATGGAAGCAAACAATTCACCTCTTTTCTGGAGACCTGAAAGCCCCTCCTGGAGAGCAGTAGGAAAGCTTTCAAACACTAACCCACAGTCCTGTACGTCTGAATATAAGAATCCTTGTTGTTAGATTAGGATGAAAAGTGGAAGCAAATACTAAAACGAAGTATATAGAGAACCACTAAGCACAGTGGACAGGTTTTTTGTTGTTGTTGTTTTGTTTTTTGTTTTTTGTTTTTTGAGACAGGGTCTTGTTTTGTAGTTTAGGTTGGCCCTGAGCTCACTATGTAGCCCAGGCTAACCTTGAACTCAGCAATCCTCCTGCCTCTGCCTCCCGAGTGCTGGAATTACAGGCATGAGCTACCACGCCCACTTTTTTTTTTTAATGCCTAAGGATACTAAGACTTGACATTAGGTAATTTGTTTTCTCATTGTTCCTGAATTTGTGAGATAGAAATGGAAAACAGGATTTCTGGAATCATCTTGGGTTCTAAACACTCCTTTCTTCCAGATCCGCAGTATAGGGCCATGAACCCCTAGGAAAAAATAATACTATACCAGGAACCTTGTATGGGACTCATCATGGTCTGGCTATTGCTCCTGTTGTGTCTTGTCATATCATAGGATCTCTTAACTTTTAGGAAGAAAGTCCAAAAACAGAGAAGCCTACTGAAACCCTCTATCCATTTTATTTTTTCAGACTTTCATGCAACACACACACACACAAACACACACAGAAGCACTTCAAACCTCAATAGGGAATACACCTCTACTGTTGCTATTTACTTATATTGAGTACAATCAAAATTTATTCAAGCATTTCATGTTTTCTTCCAATTAAGATTTTGTGTATTTAGTCCCTGGAATGTACAATACTTGTTTCTTTCTCTGCATCTCAAGAGTATTTTTATTTTTAAACGAAGGTTATTGTGATTATATTCTGTGATAGCAACTTTATTCTATCTCAGACTTATTTGTCTTACTCAGAGCCTTTTCTAGGCTATCATCCAAAATAGCCTCTAACCACCTTAGTAGTTCAGTGAAGTGTAGCAGAAAGCAGTCCTTGAAATAGCTCTTGAAATATGTTCTCTTCCTTCATTTGAACATAACTGCATGCCAATCAATGGCAAAGTAATTAAAAATCCTGCCAGAATCAAAAAACGTGCCTTGCTGAGGCCTTTGCTGATATACAAAAACATTTCCTTATCTCCTTTTGTGAAGGCCCTAGTGACATGCTATAGAGATACTGAAGAATGAACCCATGTCCTTTATAGTTCATAATTTGTTTCCAAATATATGTCAACAAATTTCTGGCTGCCAAGGTTTTAGTTTTCTGCCAGGTTTTAGTTTTCCCCACCTTATATTTCTGTTTTAGCAACATGATGTATTTTATTCTAGATGTACATAGATTTCATTTTTTTTTTTTTTTTGAGATAGGGTCTCGCTTTGTAGTTCAGGCTGGCCCTGAGCTCACTATGGTGCCCAGGCAAGCCGCTGCAAACTCAGCAATCCTCCTGTCTCTGCCTCCCAAGTGCTGGGATTACAGGCGTGAGCCACCATGCCCGGCATTGTGGTATGCGGTGTTGATTGTTGGTGGGTGTGAGTCTCCATGCCCAGCATTATATGTGGTTACCGGGGATTGAACTCAGGACCTTGTGCTTGCGAGGCAGGCACCGAAACCACTGAGCTAACCCTCCGGCCCCATAGATTTCATTTTAATATTTTTTTGTAAAGACTATGCTCTTGAAAGACTTGTCATATATGTCTAGCTATTGTATATATCATTTTTTATGCATTCCCTCTGCAAAGAAGATAACCTTTTTTTCAAGTTTTTCTGGTGCAATCCATTGAATTCTAATACACTCTCATATTAGCTTCCTTGAGTTAAGAAGAAAACACATTGTCACAGGAGATAGACAGTCCTGTTCTGGATTATTCGGCTTTCTCATCAATTATCAAAAGCTGCAGCTAAGCAATTTGCTGTATGCTATCTTGATCCCTTCTGCTCCCTCCTGAGTGCAATTGAGAAGCAACTCGCTTATACTACTCTGTAGAGGAATTTTGAAACATTGGAGTATACAGAGCACAGTTCAGTGGCAGAATGTCAAGAAAACACCAAAAAAATCTATGACTCCAAAACTGTCTATGTAAATGCAAAGAGACATAGAGAATTACTGCAGTCAGTATGAATAACACAAGCCAAATGTATTTCTGGTGAAGAACAGGTAATTTCAGTAAACTTATGCTCCAGTTTAAATTATATGAATGATTATATACATTTCCCACTTCATTTCCTGGGTAGGTAAATACTATAATACTAGAAATTCTATATTCTCATAAATTCAATGGGCCAATAAACTACAGTTTACATCAGTTTGCAACTAGATATTAGTTCAGTGTCATCAGTCCAGCATTTCTTTAGACTGCTAATGGATCCATGCTTCTCAAA
>PVIC010035634.1:0-19028 GCA_004025085.1 Thryonomys swinderianus
GCGATCATAATGTATACCTTAAACGTACCAATAAACTCAAAGGAGAAAGAATCTTAAGTGAGTAAAGGCAGGATTTGAACTCAGGTCTGACTGCAGAACTTAGTGTGCTTTCTAATGCCAGGCTACCCAAAATAAGCAAAAACTCAGTTTTGCAGATGATTTCCCTACATTTATTCTCCTCTCTGTGTGCCATTGCTACTTACTGAACATGCACATCTTTTTGCCACATCACCATACTTTATGAAAACATTTTTCTGTGGAGAGGTAAACTAGAAGGATGCAGGAACCATGAGCCAGGTTTCTGGTTCTTTTAGTTATAGCGGACCCTCAAGTTATGACTGACCTGAACAACTTGGGTTATGACCTGGATTTTAGTTTTAATTTATGACCAGAGTCTTGAGTTATGACCTGAATGCCTGCTGCTCGTGTTTCCAGATGGTCTCCGATACACTTTAACCCTTAAGAGTCCTGGAAGGAATGTGACAACATCCTCTACTGGGTGGGGTCAGTGGAGAAGTTCTGGGCCAGCGTCTCTCTAAGGACCTGAGATCTGCCTATGGACAGGAGAGACTTGGAAGTCTGTGGAGAGGAGCCTGAGCCTTCACTGACCAACTTGAGATACAACCAGCCCTTGGGAATGAATCGAGTCCACTGTATTCCTGCTACCACAGGGCCTTCGAGAAAGTCTGATTCGGGCCTCTCCTATGTCAGAAGACTCAGTCCCCAGGAATCTGTCGCAGCTCCTGTCTCCTGGACACCAGGCACGTGGCCTCATTCAGACACCTCTCCTCCTGCCACCCTGGGTGATTGAGAGCCTTCTGTCCAACGGTCCTGCAGCTTGGGCGACAGTGTTCCTCCCTGGAAGGCCTACCTGTCCTTTCGCTCTCACCTGGGATAACTCCCTGTGTCCTCTCAAGACCTGCTTTGCATATCACCACAGGTGGACATGCAGCTGACCCCTGGCCCGCTGTACCTCTGCTTGGCCTCCACGCTCCTGGGACACACAGAACTGTCCTTTGCCCCCGTGCCTGTGTGTGGCTCGTGATGACTCCTGGACGTGGCCCCATTGCTACATCCGCAGGGCCCGGGCCAGCCTGGGACAGGAAGAGTCCGGAGTACATTTTCCTTTGCAGCAGAGGATGAGCCTCTTACTCAGGACTCTAGTCCCAAAGCCTCAAGAAACTATACAAGATGTGTTTGTCAAATGGATGAATCAGTGAGTATATAACAGACACTCAGAGTGGGTTAGATCATGGATGAATAAATCAGGAAATAATTAGCCAAGTCCCAGGAAGGCAAAGTAGGCTCACAAATAATTTTTTAAGCCGAAGCATATCATAGCTGGTTTTTCATGAGAGGCCATGGCCTGCTTCTTTCGGAGTGTGCCACTTCTTTGCCTGCATGGGAGAGAAAGCAGCGGCTCTCTGGAGAGTTTCCAAATGTGGCCAGTTCCCACTCAAGAATGCTGTGCCGGCCTCTGGCGTCCTTCCGGGGCTGGGGAGACACGAAGGGCCCGTGGGACGGGCTGCACTGGGAGCTCATCAGCCCTGGGTGCCCTCGAAGCCAGTAAGCTCTGGGGCCCCAGACACGGACCAACAAACGGCCTGTGGAGGGCCACGGCCTGAGCGGCTGCGGGACTCTGGCCTGATGAAATAAACCATTCCTAGCAGAGCCTGGCCCTGCAGAATGTAATTCTTTCTGACCGCACTGTGTAGATAAAAATAATTTAGTGCTTTCCTCCCACTAAGCTCTTGGGCTTAAACCAAGAAATCTGCAGAGTGGCTGTCGTGATGCCACTGTGCGGTGGTAAACACCCGGCTTTCCTACATTCTTGTCGGCGTTTATCAGGAGTGCACCGGGCATTTCGGGGTGATTCTTCCCTGGGCAGAGCTGCCTGCGTGGTGCTCCGCGCAGGATGAGCACCTTGGAGCCCGTGAGCGCCAGGTGCTATGACAGCCCCAGAAGGGTCAGCTGGGGTTCATTTGTAGAAGGAGACTCTGGGAAGGCACTGAAGAGGCTCACGGATTCAGGGGCAAAGCAAAGGGGCTGGGATGTAACCCCGTAGAATTTGCCCAGCATGCATCAGCCCTGGGCTTGAGCCCTGGTGCAGGAAAAAGAAAAAGATTAACTGACTAACAAACAAACAAAACCTTTAGCTTTTGACAGCCAATGGCTTGGGGGGGGGGGTCTCTGCTCTCTCGCTCAATGATAAAAGTGTGTGAGCAATCTCAACACTAGGGAGGGTGAGGCAGGAGGGTTGTCATGAGTTCAAGACGGTCCAGGGCTACATAGCAAGATCCTGTCTCAAAACAAAACAAAAAAGTGCAACAACCAGGAAAACACAATAACCACCCCATTATTACCAGCAATATCCCAGGGATCATGCCCTGCAAACCCCCTGCTGACCATTTCTGAGTTTTTCAAAAACGACTTTAAAGGGCATCTGTGTGGTCAGAGCCAGAGGCTCTAAAACCAGCCATAGAGAAAAACGGACTGAAGTCCTGAGCAGAGGGGACAAGAGCACCAAAATCATTACCCCTAATTTCCTCTGATTTAGGGGCTACAAGCTCACCAGACCCAGCAGGAGGGCTACTTACTACTTTGTCTCATCTTTCTTGGTTATTTTGAATTTATTGTATCTTGCCGTGCTGTTTGCAACTTTTCAAGCAGTCTTAAATCCTTTCACAACAAGCCTGGGTATAAATAAATAAAGCAAAGAAATAACTACACGGCTACCGGTGTCAGCGCTGCCAGGCCGGGTACAGATGTTTGGGCTCCGATCTAAGGCAAGGACAGCCAGGTGGCGAGGCAGCAAAGGACGGCTGGGCGCGGCTCTGTCCTGCCCTTGCACTAGCCTCACTGAGCCCCGGACAGGTTATGCCTCTTGGGCCTTCACATCCCTGTCTTTGGAAGGAGGAGTTTGGTGCAATGATCTCAAACTCCCCACTTCCAAGCAGGAGACTCCAGGAGGCACCACACCCGGCTCCTGCCCTCCTCAGTACATGGGGAGTGTGCCGGTCAGGGCCATGTGGAGGAGCCTCGGGCTGTGAGGCCACAGGTGTCAACCTGGCCACCCACGGAGATTTGTGAGCCTCATTAGAAGAAATGGGAGCTGGGTGTGGTGCTATGTGCCTGTCATCCCAGCACCCTGGGAGGCTGAAGCAGGAGGATCACAACTTTGAGCTGGCATGGGTGACTTAGTGACAGGGAGACTCTGGGCCAAAATAAAAAATAAACAAGTGCTAGGGAATGGAGCTCTGTGCTAAGGTCACATCCAGTCTCCAGTACCAGAAAGGAAAAGATATACTACTCACTAGGCACGTTTTGTTTTATTTTTTTAAATTGGGAATTTATTTTATTAATTATTGACTATTCCTATTGTGAAATGAGAGGATGATACTGACTTTCCCCCTCTTCTCGGGGAGATTCCTCTTTCCTAAGTCCCTCCTAAGTCGGTAGTTGCCGAGATGTCTTCCATTTGCAGAGCACCGAGTCGCACTGCTGCCCTGAACTTCTCAGCCAACAGAAAAACATTGCTATTAGCTGTGTCCAAGATGCGGAGTGGACCCCTCACGTTCTGGGGCGTCCTGTCCTGTGCTCGCTGTCTCCGGGTTGGCCCTGCTCTGCGCACCTAGTGGCCTGGTCCGTGATCTCGTCCCTGTCTGTACACAGGGGACACCCACTGCTTTCAGCAGCTCCGATTCAATGCTGTCAGCAGTGCCCAGAGTGACGCTTCCAGAGCCACAGCGGCCCAGTGGTTGCCAAGGGTCTTGTGGAGAGGCAGCTTTGTGCTGGGTAGTTGGTGTATTCTGGTCCTCTCCGTTTTCTGTGTTTCTAATGCTTTGTCACCTTCAGGCCTTACAGCCTGCTCCTCACAGGACTGGCCAGTTCCCGGGGACAGCCAAGGACTCGGCTGCGAGGGGTCTCTCTGTACCGGCTCTTACACTGTGGGCCGCTACCCTCTGCCCAAGTCACCCCGGGTTCAGACACCCAAGGCAGCGCAGTGCCCCAGCACCCGCTGAATGATTCCAATGTCCCCATCCTCAGCCTGCCCTCTGTCCTGTGGGTTCCATTTTCTTTTTCCTCCTCTGCCTGGTGGCCTTGCATGCAAGCAGAGTTCTCTTGGGGACTGTGAGTTGTGAGTGACAACTGTCTTGTCAGGGCCATCACCTCCCTGACTTGTGAACAGTAACAGAACCTCCATCTTAAACCAGTAGGGGTGGGCCTCCCAGAGCAGATGCTGCCCATCTGAGGACCATCCTTTGGCCCGCTGTGCTGTCAGGAACAAGGGGCTGTCACTGTCTCTGAGGGAAATGATGGCACCACGTGCAAGTCTGACCTGTGTGGCACCCTGAGTGCTGCAGGAATCAAATGGGCCGGCCGAGGCCACTGCTGAGGGCCTGCGGAGCCCTGCCTGTGCCTGTCTTCTTCAGTGTGGTCTCCCACAGCTTTACTAGATGGGAATTAAATAAAAAGCTGAAATAGAAAGAAGGCTGGGCCTGGGGGCTTTAAACCAGCACAGGCAGAGTGGCAAGAAAGGTGACTCTGGGCCAGGTGTCCGCACCATGGGTCAGCCACTCGCTGCACGTCTCCACCTGGGCATGGAAGACAGGCATGGATGCCACACACTCATCCTCAACCTGTCAGGCCCTAGAGCCCAGCACCCGGGGGCCCCCAGCTCTGTCCAGAGGTACCTGAGGGCCCTGACCACTGTGGCTTCCCTGAGGGAACCCATGCCTTTGGGAAGCAGCTCAGACAGGCTGCAAACCTCCTGGCTCACAGCCACAGGGCTTTCTCCCACCCAGGGCACTGCCGTCCCACAGGTTGCCAATTAAAGCACAGCCCGATGAGGAGCTATCAATTTAAGTACTTCACGTGGCTTAGCTCATCTAATCCCCACACCTCTGGAGTCACTGCTCTGTAAATCCGTATTTTCAAGACGAGTAAGCAAGGCTGGGGAGGCGAAGGAGCTTCCCACGCCACCCACTAATTGGCTGGGTCTGAATTTCAATTCGGATGAGGTCCAGGGCCGTAGCCACATCTGCGCGAGCCGGCAGCAAGTCACCTGCCCGGCCAGTACCTGCTGACTTGGAATCTTGGGGACCCAGCCAGGATCCCCGCTTCCCAAGCTCTCTGCTGCTCCTGCTACAGGCTGCTGCACTGCATCAGATGCTGCTTTTCTGGAAACGTCATTTCTGGGCCAGCCCAACAGCAGGAACTTGAAGTACAGGCGCCATTGCTTAGCACGATGCCTTAGGAGGCAGCCTGGCAAATTAGGAGTCCAGGCCTGGGCTGGCAGAGGAATTAATCTCTTCCAGCCTCATCCTCCTCATCTGGAGAATGGGAGTGCAAGATCTTCCTCCCAGAGTCCACAAGAGCATTGAGCGAGCCAGTGTCAGGCCCTGTACCCAGCACCCAGGAAACGCTGTGGTGGGGCAGCCACAGGGTTGCCTCAAATCCCATCTCCTCCCGCCCTGTCCTTCCATTGTGCTTTATCAGCATGTGAATCCTGAAGTCCTTCGTTGCCAGCCAGGGCAAGAGCGGTCAAAAGAATAAAGAAGCTGCATTCTCAGGCAACTAGAGTGGTAAGCTGTCCAAACAGTGCTAACAACATTACTGAATACGCCGATGCTACCTACCTCGAGTTCCAAGCCTACCCAGCGGCAGTGCGTGCACTCCAGAACTGGAGAAATCCACCCTGAAGCACAGGGAACAATGGTACGACAAGCCGCCTACAAGAACAGACAAACTCTGCGGCAACTGCGCGTGTTTTTCAAATCAAATGGATCTGTCTCCCGCTGTGGAGACGCCACAGAGGGAGCAGGTCTTCTGCCGCTGTGGCTGGGAACCCGGGTCAGACCCCAGCAGCCTGAATGCACAGACCAGGGTACTCTGCCACCACCCGAGCGGGGGAGTGGGAAGGGGGGAGCGACACGGGGTGGGGGACACGACGCATTGGGGTCACTTCTGTCATCACCCAAGTCATCCGAGACCAATTTTGACCTAAGCCACCACCGAGCAAGGCTGCCTTTCAATCAAGTAGAGGTAGAATTTAAAGACATTTTTAAAAGGTAAAGAAAAAATGTAATGCTAGCTTCATTATATAAATTAAAATGCCACTGGGACACGTAGGCAGTGACTCTTCATATCTATAAGGAGAAATTTCAATAAAAGGATGTAGGTGGCTAAATGAAAACTGGAGCAGAACTCATTTTTTCATTACTTGTTTCAGCGTTTGGAGATGTCTAAAGACGTACATTAGTTTTCTGATCTTTTTAGATTCTGGCCCGGGAAAAAAAATAAGTAAAAATCAAACCACAGGTTCTCATGCACTCTTAATTGGATCGTGTATCTTTTAAAATAAAAAAAAATCAAATTATAAAACTAGTATAATACTTTTACAAAATTTAGATTTGAAGGAGGAAGAAAATAAGAATCACCCATGATCTTTACCATTTCAGCTGAAAAATAAGCGCTTATATACCATAATTTTTCAAAAATGTGACCATAATAAACACATTGTTTTGAATGCTATTTTCCAAGCCAGGCACACTGGTATAGTCCCAGTACTATGGAGGATAAGGCAGGAGGATCATCGCAAGTTCAAGGCCAGCCCGGGTTACACAGTGAGTTCAAGGCCAATTTGAACTACACAGTGAGACCCTGTCTTAAAGCAAAATAGGAGAAAACAAAATGCTATTTTCTTTCCCACTTTTTTTCAGTACTGGGGATCAAACTCAGGACCTGGTGCTTGCCGGGCAGCAGAATGCACCACTGAGCTACATCCTTGGCCTGTATTTTCTTATATGAATTCCTAGAAGTAGAAGTTTTGGTTCTAAGCCTTGATCCAGGTAGTCAAATGCCCAGCGGAGGCAGAGCTCTGCTCCATGGATCCACTGGCAAGGTTGCCAAGCTGGTTACTCCTTCCTCACTGACACCGCACATTATTGTGCATTTGAAAGCCTTTGCCATTTTGATCGCTGAAAAGCACTCTGCCTGTTTTAATTCTTGTTTCTGACTACCAGTGAGGATGGACATTTTTCATGTTAATTGGCTACTTGAACTACATCTTGTGAATTATCTATTCTACTCATACCCATCTTTTAAGTAGTATATTTCTTTTCTCGTTTCAATTTGTAAGAGTTCTGTGTAGTAGTATGAATATTATTATTTTAAAATCTGAAGTTGAAAACCATAATCTTCTTAATAAGATTTGTAACTGGCCGAGTGTGGTGGTGCAGGCCTATAATTCCAGCACTTGGGAGGCAGAGGCAGGAGGGTCGCCATGAGTTTGAGGACAGCCTGAACTACATAATGAGAGCCTGTCTCAAAAAAAGGAAAAAAGACAACAACGACACTCGCAACTATGACGTGCTTCTATCATAAAGCATTAAATAGTAAATGAGATTTTTAAAAAACTGTCACCAAATCTAAACCTAGAATTCTAATTTTAACCCCTCCCCCTATCTTTTCAAACAACTGCAAAAATAACAAGTGCTAGACTTAGCCACAGGGGCAGGGTGGCCTGGAAGGTGGAGACCTGTTCCAGGACTAGGTGGCACCGACCCCCTTCTGGTTAACCCGGCCAGAGGACAGACATGGGGGGGCTCGCAGGGCGTGGTCCTGTCCCAGTACTCTGCACACGTGACTGTTGGAGTCCGAGAGCCAGGACTCTGGATTTGGAGTTCCTGGGACCGCTGGAAAGAGCTGAGTGACCACAGTGAACCAGACAACCAGGGTCCTCCTCCTCCACCTCCCGGTGCCGGGACTGAAGGAGGCTTAAGGAAGCCAGGACTTGGCCTGCATCTGCTCTACTCACTGTTAAAGCTGCAGAGCTGAATCCAAATCTGCTTTTTGGTGTGGACGCCTGAGGGCTCCCCCAGAGGGTACACAGACCCCTATGCATAAACTGGATCTCCGGGCAGGGAAACAACTCTTCACACCCACTTTACATTTCCGCAGCTGACGGTAGGAGCAGAAAACTCGGTCAGCCAGGTTGGTAGGGCGGAGGGTGACGCCTGAGGGCGGACACAGGGTGCCACCTTCCACGCAGGGCCACCCCAGGTGCTGGGTTTAGGTCGGATGCCTGCCATTCCCACGGGCTCTGTGGCCGCCTGGGAGCAGGCTGCAATTGTTCAAAAATAGAACAGGAAATCCGGAACAAAGCAAGGCCCAGGCAAGGCTGTGGCACAGGGCTCGTCTCACAGATCAGCCCTGCTCCAGGCACGGGAAGACGTCACAGAGAGGCCGTGAGCCAAGCCAGGTGTCACCTGCCTGCTGGGAGTCTGTGCCATGTCCCGGTTCCGAGATGAGCAAGACTAGGGCACAGACAGTCTGTTGTGGTCACCAGGCCTATAGACACCAACATGGAGACTTGGTGTCCTCTTATTACAGGAGCCAGGGCATGGAGGAGGAGAGGGATGTGAAGGGGAAGACAGCAGTCCTCCCAGTAAGGGTGTCTTGACTTCCTCTGGGTGCATCCTGTCCCCTCTTTGAGGGCTGGTGGCACTCGTGATGTCCTCTCGATGGTAAAGCCACTGTCCCAACCCAAGGGCTTCCCTATGCAGACTTCCTGCCCAGGGCTTTGGATCACCCGGGCTTCTCGAGTGAATGCATGACCTCCTGGACTCTTGGTCCCTTGGGCTGGGACTCCAGTGGCGGCCAGTGGGGCACACTGCACCTGGGAAGTCCCGAGGCTGCCCCCTGGCGCGGACGAGGGCAAGAGAGACGGAAAGGCCAGGGCTCTTGGGCGATCAGGAAGCAGGAGCAGGCCCAGGTTGACGGGTCATGCTTTGGGTAAATCGGATCCCAATTCGAATGGGGTGACTGGGTGTCCACAGCAGAGAGAAGTTAGGGTTTGGCAGCTGCAGAGACAGAAGCCAGGGAGAAAACCCCGGCACTTACCAAAAAAAAAAAAAATCAGTAGCAAAATGTGTGAGCCCTTTTCAGAGCTGCCTTTTGCTGTTATCAAGTGGTAGGGCTGAAAACAGCCTTTTGTGAAGGGCCCATTTAAGGGTTTAAAGCCAGAGCCCAGGAGAGGCCCCCTTTTCAGTGGTGACTCACACTCTGGATTCTTTGTGTGTTGGGGTGTGGGAAGCACTGGAGATTGAACCAGTATATGCCTATGTGAGACAAACGCACTACCACTGAGCTACATCTCTAGCATTTTTATTTTTTATCTTGAGACAAGGTCTCACTAGATTACCCAGGCTGGCCCTGAGCCCTCCTGCTCAGCTTTTGGGCTACCCGGTTTACAGGTGTGGGCCGCTGCACTAGGCTGAATACCAAACAGCCTGAAATCTTGATCTTGGTGTAGGCTTTAGGCCCTGGAGCTTTTTCTCAGTGCAGATGGTTAATCCATTAACCTTGCATGATACAGACCTGTACAGCACTAACCCCGGCTCTTGTCTAAGTTAGTCATCTGATACCTTCTCTTTACTCAGTGGATCTCGTAGCTTTCAGGTACCTGCTGGAAAATTCCAGGGCACTCGACCTGCCCGGCAGTCAGAGCAAACCTCAGGAAGACCTGATGACTCCTCCTTTGCCTGGCCCTGCCCTGCCCCCGCCAGCCCACAGTGGGACTTCCTTCCTGTGACCTTTCCGTTTTCCGCAGACCTCAGGCTTCAGGACGTTTTCCTCTGTCCGAGGCCGCATGCCCTGCCAAGCCTTCTCTCTGCCCCAGCAGTCTGGGCAGCGGCCACACCACAGCATGCATCAAATGCTCCCACCGAGGTGACAGGCGACCTCACATGTGGTCACAGGGTGGTGGCTGGGACCCTCCCCTCACGGACTCAGCAGCCAGGGAGGTGGCAGGGACGGGGGGAGCCCTAGGTGACAGTCAAGGTCTGGAAGTCACCCTAAACCTCAGACTGCTGACGCTGACCGTGGCCTGTAGGTCCTCTGAGGGCAGCAGAAGGGGAGCCGGGGGCCCACTCGAGGTGTGTAAGGGACGGCAAGGGACAGGTTGGGCTGTGGAAGCGACTGCCGGGTCACTGGCAGTTTGGAGGGGCTCGGCCAGCCTGAAGCAGTCATCACAAACAAGGGTTCTTCGAGCCCCCCCATGGCCCTCTGCCGCAGTGGTCGGGACACTATCCTGTCCCCGCATCTTGCTCGCCCTTACTTAACACTGTGACCATGCTGCTCCCGAAGGCCTCGCTGGATGGCAGTGTGACCTTGTCCTAGGGCTGCGGGCAAGGACAACAGGATGCAGGACCTGGGCTCGCAGCGACTTAGGGTCACTCCTTCAGCCCCTCCATCTGCAGACCTGGTCCTGAGAGGACGGTCCCGAGGAAAGCAGGGAAGAATCCCCAGGAACCTCGGGCTCCCGGCTCTGTCCAACTAGACACCCGGCCTCCCTGCTGCCAGTTCCGGCTGGCAGGGCTTCCTGTCACTGTCCTTCCAGTGGCTTTGGAAGAGCTCTTCATTCATGAGGACTGGGCTGCCCACTACTAAGCTCGCATGCTCTGGATGAGGCCAGAGATGCCCCCTCTTAAGAGTAGGTGTGGCATGTCACACACACACACACACACACACACACACACGCGCGCGCGCGCGCGCGCGCGCGCATGGCTTTGCATTTAAAGGTGGGTCCATATTAAGAAGGCACAACTCTCCTTCCACGTCGCAGGCTAGGCCTTGAAGCTGTTGCTCTTTGGCTGAGCGACAGACACTGCCATTCACCTCGGGGTCTCGGCAGGGCGGCGGGCTGGGAGGGCTTGGGGCTGACAACTTGGGTTTGGATTCTGATTCACCCATTTGCTAATGGTTGGTCTCAGGGCAGACAAGTTCCTTTTCTGTCTGTGCCTGAATTTCCTCTTCCACAAACAGGGGACTAAGAAAGTCTCTACTGCAAAGTGTTGCTGCGATGACTAACTGTTCATACGCACAAAGTGCTTAGAAACCTTCCTAGCACATAGTGTGTAGTCAATAAATATTTGATCTTACTTGTATTATTATTCCACAAATAACAGATGTTGTTATTGTAAATAAAATGAGCTGTAAAGTTGGACTGATTCATACTTTGGGTTTCGGCAGCTCTAAAATCCCACAATTTTATGGTCACAGAAGACTCGGTGAATGGTGAATGGGTCCTTTAGAGGGAAACCCCAATGAAAAGGAGAAGCCACAGAAAACTAGGAGGGGCTCGGGCTCAAATCTGGACGTGGCTGCGCATTTTGTGGCACAGCCTGAGGGTGGGTTGGCACAGGCCAGGAGTACCATGGAGTGGAGGTCAGACCGCGTGCCTCAGACAGCTTGGGAGCTTCCGACTCAACAGGACTGGACTCTCGGCTCCAAGGCGAGAAGGAGAAGCGGTGCTTGGTGACGTGGCCAGGTTGGGGACGGGAAGACACTGCTAGATGGAGGACTCCATCTCCCCGATGGAATCAAAATATTTGGGGTTCAAGTCTCCTTTCTTCAAGAATCAGGATAGGATGTATTCGTTTTCTATGGCTGCTGTAACAAACAGCCACAAGTTGGTTGCTTGAAACAAAGGTATTCTCTCCTAACTCAGGAACCACAGGTCTGAAATCAGAGTCAGCAGGGCTGGGTTACTCGGGGGCCACCGGCAGCCAATTTCTGCTGGCCCTGAGCTCCTGGCTGTGCTGCTCTAGGCTTTGACGCTCACTGTCTCACGTGGCTTCTCCTCTAAGTGTCTGTGTCCAAAGCCTTCTCTCTTTTCTCTTACAAAGACATCACTCATCAAACTAGGGACCACCCTCAGCCAGTACAATTTCTTTTTCACTTGAGTACATCTGCCAACCCTCTTTCCAAATAAAGTCAGAGTCACAGGTAGGGAATGCAAATTAACCCAATCATTCCACCAGGAGAACAAGTCTGAAACACGTGGAGAAGAGAAGGAAGAGTTTACTGTTTGGCCACTGGTGAAAATAAGAAAAGAAATCATCTCAGCTCTGAGAAAAGCTAAACAATTATGTGTGGAAGCATCGGACCCTCCATCTTTGTACCACCACTCCAGAGCTAGTTAGGACAAATTATAGGGCTAATGGGAGAATAAAGTCCTAAGAGCTATGGGATTGAAGCCAGCACCTTTACACTGGGCTACATCCCCGGCCCATTCTAATAAAATTTTAATTTTGAGACAGGGTCTTGCTAAGTTGCTAAGTTTTCAGGGCTGAGCTCAAACTGGCCGTCCATCCGCTTCAGCCTCTCCAAGCACTGGAGTCCCAGGGGTGCAGCACCAACCTCCCCTTCTTCATAAACCTTTCAAAGAGTCTGACTCCTTCCCTGTGTCCTCACGGGCTCGGGCTTCCCGCCACAGCAGGCCAGTGAGCGCGTTCTCTTAAAGGGATCTGCGCTTTGAATGGGAAGCACATCCTTGGTCCCGACTAATCAGAGCAGGGATGTTCTGAGTGGCTTTAATTTCCGTCTCTGATTAAACGGCAGCCCAGCAGTTACCAGTGTTCACACATCCATCCGAACTCCCAATCAGCTGGGAAATCATTCCAGGGCACAAAGAAGGCTGGGAGCGCGAATCTGGAAATGCAGCATCTGGAACGGCCTAATCTCCGCCGGCATTATTTTAGGATGCTGAACATATTTCCCGGCTGAACATATTTCCCAGCAGAGCAGGCGCCCTGTGAACCCGGGCAGGGCACTGTCAGCTTTGCCCCTTTAGCGCCCGGCCTCACTCCTGGCCTCCAGTACGCACTCTACCAAATGGCAAGTAATACTTTCAGAAATGTCCGAATAATCAGAGAGGAAGAGCGCATTCCCCTGCCCAGCCCTTAGTGGATGATCCGTCCCGACTGCTGAATGAATGAATTCACTCTTGAGCTTCCTATGCAGCAGGAGCCCGGAATGGACAGGACTGATTCCCGCCTGTGCTCCCTGCACTTGCCTCATGGGCCATATCCTGCAAAGAAGCAGCTCCTATAGATCGTGACCGTGGTGGTGGCCTCTCTCAGTCGGAGCCTGAGAGGTGGGGAGACCCTTCCGTCACAGCCCCTCTTCTAAACAATTTAACTATTAACATCTTAAAAGCACTTGAAATCATCACAGCATGAGGTTCTTTTAAATAACAGAGAATGAGTCTCACCCCTCTTGTTAACTATTCTCTAGAGAGAGACATTAAGACAAATTAAAAACTAGCAGTCTGATTCTCTGTCTCAGGCAGCCACATAAATATAGAAGATTTTCTTTTTCAATCTGAGTATTGATGGGCAATTTGACAGCAGCTATTAAAATTAAAATATGTATCTCCACGACCCAGCAGATCTTGGAGGTACAAGCACGATGCCAAGGAGTGCGCCATTGCTGTTAACAGTGGGGAAACGGACAAATCTGTCCATTTCATGGGACACTGTTTATCCGGCAGATAGTCAGACACAGACCTGAAAGACATTCCAGTTGAATGGCTTAGAGGAAAAACAGCTGTGGAAGTTATGTATAGTATCACTGATGCTAAAATACACAGCAATATCAAACTTTTTCTGGGCGCACAGATATACGGAAATGAACACAACAAAAATCTCTGTGCAGAAACATCCTCCCCGCGTTTGTATCTGAGGCAGGAACTTTGGTTCTAGTCACACTGTAGAGGATTTTAACTTGTATTACTGGGTCACTTGTGAGATACGAGTTATCATTAAGAACCCAAGGAAATTTAGCTCAGAGGTTCCAGCCCCTGCCTCACAAGCGCAAGGTCCTCACTTCCATCACTGGGACAAAACAAACATCCCCCCACCCCCAGGAAATAATAAAAAGTATGACTGTTCTTCTTTGCTTTTCATGGTAGCTGTTCTTCCTGGATTTATTATCTAGCTGGAGATAAAATATAAAAATAAAGCATCCTCGGGCTGGAGGGTTAGCTCAGTGGTTCCGGCGGCCTGCCTCGAAAGCGCAAGGACCTGAGTTCGATCCCCAGTAACCACATATAATGCTGGGCGTGGAGACACGCCCACCAACAATCAACACCGCATACCACAATGCCGGATGTGGTGGCTCACGCCTGTAATCCCAGCACTCGGGAGGCAGAGACAGGAGGATTGCTGAGTTCGCGACGGCTTGCCTGGGCACCATAGTGAGCTCAGGGCTAGCCTGAACTACAAAGTGAGACCCTGTCTCAAAAAAAAGCAAAAAAAAATAAAAAATAAAAAAAATAAAGCATCCTCTTAGTCCACAGGAAGGCACGCAGACTGTGACACAAGAATCTGAATGTATTTCAGATGCATGAAAGAAGCTCAGGGAAGAGGTGCCGCTGAGCGCTGACCTAAGTAGCTCCGGAAATGGGTCGGCTGTGAGACTGAAGGCCAAACAAACCACACACAAGCCGTCGCACTACTTGACAAAACTGTTTCTCATGGGTTACAGTTCTGATATTGCCTTAGGTGCATACTGGAACCAAGCAATTAGGAAAATAGAATGTGGTGGAAGCCAGGCTTTTTACTGTCGCAAAAGAAATTTCTAGAGAGGCAAAGGAGGGCTCGAGTGATCCATATGGGAGTGGGTCTGAGTTGGAGACATCAGTGCAAATTCCTGGTTAATACAGATGGAAACACGCAGCAATCTTCACAGGCGTGTGGTGCTTATTTATAAGATACGAGTTAGTGCTCACATACGTACTTTCTTGCTTTAGTCAGCTGCAAGAAAATAAAAGGAACAACGTGAAAGTAACACAGAGCACCCTTGTGACCACACCTTGTTTTCTCAGATTATTCTTCAAGAGAGGAACCAGGACTCCAGAGAAATGATTGGTTCTTGCCTGGGCAGGAGATACACAAGATGGGCTTGGAATCTCCTACAGGGCCAAAAGTAAGGAAGTGAAATAATAACACGGTAATAGTAATAATAAAATCTTAACGATAGGTATCAAGGACCCAATTGCAAGGGCTTCCAATGGCCAAAAGTAGAAAAACTTGATGAACAAAATAAAGTGGTACTGTGTTACGACCCTAAGTATAAAATGAATAGTCTATACTGATATAAATAGGCGGTGCAGTAAGTAAAAAAAAAAAGTATGTGTGTAGCGGGGGAGAAGACAGGGCTTTTCCTTGCAGAAAAATTCCAAATAATCTATGCACACATTTTACCCGTGGTGGGCGAGGGAGTATCAATTTCCATTCCCTACATATAGGTGGTGGAAAGAGGGAATGAGAGAGAAGGAAGTAAGTAGACTTATACTGGAGAAACTGACAAAGACCATCTCACACGCTCAGTCAGGTGACCAAGGTCCACACTAGTTGTGAGAAATCACGCTGACGATATGTTACACTTGAGACAATAATAGGAAAATGTCCCTTTACCTCTGTGGTCTCGACCCCCAAAACCTACAAGAGAAGTTTTAATGTGAGACAACACATCAGGCAAATAACAGAGAAACGCCCATAATATATCTGGCCAGTGCTCCTAAAAACTGTCAAGGTTTTAAACGTGGCAAGTCTGAGAAATGGGCCAGAGGAAAGCATAAGGGAGCACGATGGCTGACATAAGCAGTACCCTAAGATCCTGGACCGGAAGAGGGTGAAATTAAGGAAATCTGAAGTATCGATACTGGCTCAATAATTGTAGTAATACACCATACTATGTAACACGTTAATAACACAGGATACTGGCTCTAGCATCTTTACAGGAAGACTCTACTGCTTTTCAGTTTGTAACTAAAACTGTTCTAAAAAATAATGTATTTTTTAAAAAGTATCCCCTGAAAAAAGATTTCGACTGAAATGAACTTGCGTTTTGCTGCTGCCCAGTGGTGGCGGCTAAGTGAGGATCCGCCAGGTCTGCAGAAGCCCCACGGGACGCGTGCAGCCCGTTACCACGCAACACTGTGGGTCCCGTGTGCACCTCTCAGTCACGTGGCAGTCAGTTTAGATGGTGCCAGGAGCTGGGGAGATCCCATCCCTTTTCTGCCCCAAATCCTGCACTCCCCCGCGAGGGCTGCTTTGCTGAGCCCTGTAGGCGCAGGCGCTCCTCAAACCAGCAGCCCGTTCCACCCTCAGACAATCTCTCGCGCAGGTTGTTTCTGGCCTGCAGTGCTCTGCTTTCCTGCCTTGGCCTCAACCCTTCTTTGGGGTTTCTGCTCAACTGTCCTTGCATCAGAGGTAGATGGCAGAGTTGACCGTGTGTGTGGGGGCGGGGGGTACTAGGAGTTGAATTCAGGACCTTGTGCTTGCAAGAAGGGCACCAGAACCGTGAGCTAAATTCCCAGCCCCCGTTCTTGCATCAAAGAGACCTCTGTGGCTACGATACTAACTCCTCCATACCATGATGGTGAAGGGTGTAGAGCTTTCAATAACATAAACACAAAGACTGTAGGTTTGCCACCACTACGATGGCTTCCCTTCCTCTTGCTGGCTCCATATTTCTTTCTCCATATTACTATATTATCTCTTTAGTGGCTTATTGCCCTTTGTTCGCAAATAATAGGTCATTTTCTTTTTCTTTTTTGTAGAACCAGGGATTGAATTCAAGACCTTGTGTTTACCAGGTAGGTGGCAGAACTGCTGAGATACAACGCTGGCCCTAAAAGGTGGTTTTCACGAGGATAGGGTCTTGTTCACTGTGGTATCACCAGCACCTAGAACAGAATCTAGTACACAGTAGTAGTATCTATAGTTCAATAGTATCTGAGTGAGTGAACAAGTGGTTTTATATTGCAGTATGATGAATAATGTGTGTTGATAAACAATAATTATAACCATACCATATCTGTCAGTTCCTTCTAATCTATAGAGCCAGGAGTGGTAGCGTGTTCCTGTGGTCCCAGCTACCTGAGAAGCTGAGGCAGGAGGATCGCTTGTGCCCAGGAGTTTGGGGCTGGCCTGAGGGAATACAGTGAGATCTCATATCTTCAAGGAAAAATGCTCAGAAAGTCTCTTTCTTTACAAATTCTTGTATAACCTGGTATAGAAGTACCTGCAAATGGAAGTGGATCATTCAAGCAGCAATATTTATTGCTGGGTCCTATGTGTCAGAACACTATGGTGGGCACCAGGGGCACACAGGCAAGACCTCCAGAGCCCTGTCTGCTCATCTTACCTGTCTGTCCATCCTTCTACTCTTTGAGCCCATGTCGAAGTTACGCCCCCACCCTGCACATTTAAGTCAGCGTTTGGATCTCACCACTGGTACCACATCAAACACGGTTTGAGACGTCTGGCCAGCTAGCACCCTCAGTCCTCCCCTTCAGGGAAGGTCCAATGAAATGATCCAAAAATAAACACACTTTTCACACTGCGAGGCCCTCAACACACCGACCAGATCTGCTGCCAGTAAATGCTGAAAACAAAGCCAAAGCCCCAAACAAACAAAACAAAACTCAGACTCAAACCTTTTGCCTCTGCCCTCTTCCCAGGGCCTGGGGCAGCTGCTCGGCAGCGAGGCCAAGCTGCCAGCCCTCAAAAGCACCACACTGGACAGAAGTCAGGAGAGCGGCCCAATTCCTGTCAAGGTAATAATCCTCTGAGATTAAGTGGACCATCAATAACCCTCGTTTGAGGCAACTCTGCCCGCCTCGCCCTCCAGCTGAGGATCCATCCTGAGCTCTCGTGGACTGTGTGCTGTTCAAGCTTTTAGCAGCTTCACATTTAAAAAAATAACTATGACTTGGTTGGCTTTGGAGTTTCTTAGCGGATAGAGCCCAAAGTAAATGAATGTGGCCCCCAGCGTTACAGGGGAGCACACCGAGCAGGCGCGACTCTTGGGAGGAAGATGCTGCAAGTTGTCCAAACCGTAATCAATGTGAAGGAGGAGGACGGGAGAGGGAGACGGGAGACAGGGAGAAACAAGACAACAGAGCAAGCAAAGAGGACACGCGTCCAGGGAGAGACTTTCTAGAGCGTGACTGCATCTAAACTCTGGAGCTTTCCGTCCCCCTCTGCCTGCTGGGCTGCACGAGTTCTCAGCGCCGAGAAGTGTGCTACCGCTCAGGGCCGAGAAATTCATTCCCTGGACCCCAAGACCTTTCCTCTGTGCACTGTCCCGCAGAAGGGCTGAATCAGCTTTCTTCTCGCTTGTCTGCAGTAGTGAAGGCACCTGCCAGCCAGCTTTCCCTGCCAGGCCCTGTGGACTCCCAGGGCCGACTGCTGAGGCAGGAAGCTGTCGCTCCCAGGTCCAGGCCTTCTTGGGGACATGTCCGTTACATCGGGCACAGGACCTTCCTCCAGCTACCTTCCTGCCACCGGGCTGCGTGTGCCTTGTGATATTCTAAGATGGCGGACTTTGGTCAAGGAGGCCATGGTGATAGGTATAGGGACTACTGCCCTGGCGGCTTGCAGTGCGGAAGAGAGGGCTGGACCCAATTCCTTGCTTTTTTTTCTCATGGAAAACTTTCAGACAACACAAGAAAGACAAGGCCAACAGATGCACACATACTCACTGCTCAGTTTCAACAGTTTTTGCCCATCCTGTCCTACCTGTCCCCCCCGGCTGTTCTTTTTAGAAAATACTATAACACGGCACAGCAGACCATTCACCAGCACCCCTTGCGATTTTACTGCCTTTTCTTTCACTGTGCAATGGCTCAGGGACCCAGTGAGTGACCCTGATGGCTCCTTTGCTGTGGCTGGGAGATGCAGTACATGTTAAGAATTGAATTTACTTTGCTCCTAGTGAATCAAACCTAAGCCAAGAATCCACTCATGTATTTATTCTTGATATGGTGTGAACTGTTCAGGTTACTTTATTATTATTTAATAAAACAAAGGAAAGAAACTAGATTAGCACCTATAATTAGGGATTAGGACAGATGGTAAAGTCACTGTTCTGGGAAGGGTGGTGGTCAGAAGGGTCAGTAGGGTCCTTGCTCAGGGAACACCAACTACTGGACAAAGGGGACCAGGACACCGCTCTTCCAAGGAGTTTTAGAGGCCATGTGAAGAGGTGTCAGTGGTGCAGCTGCTGTCTGGGGCATGCGTGAAGGCAAAGGGGGTGAAATGTGGATGGACTATATGTGCTAATTTATGTGGGTCCACTGTATGTGCTAATTAATCATTCATGTGCTGCTGTGCATGAAAACGAGCAGATCCCACTGGATTCTGGAAGGAAATCTTCACCCTTCCCTGCATTTC
>PVIC010035635.1:0-18960 GCA_004025085.1 Thryonomys swinderianus
AATATTTCTATAGGAAACTTGGTGTGGGAATGTGATGAGGGGAAGGAATAAATATGATACAGAAAGAAAATAAAAGAGCATGTATAAGGGGGGAGGAGGGGGGAGTGGGTAGGGATATGGGTAAAAATGAGAATTAACTTGCGGCATATACTGGTACAAATTTCCCAATGTTATATGTGATTTTGAGAAGTATATAAATTGTACCAATAAAGAATTCAATTTAAAAAAAAAGAAAGTAACATGGTCCAGAAAGGCCATGACACATCCTGATAGCTGACGGGAGTTGAAAAGCTCTCCACAGGATTCGAAGAAATGCTTGAGATTTTATTGGTCTTGATAGATAAAAAGAGGCTAATTCTAATTAATATAGGTCTTACCTTAGTCTCAAACCCCCTGCAGAAAAACTTAACTAAAAGATATAGAAAGTCAAAATTAGAGTAATAAAGCCAGATTTTTTGTTGTTGTTGTTTCAATGCTCCAATTGCTGACAGTTCGTGGAAGTTTACAACTACACTGGTGGCTCACCACTGTTGAGTCGTTAGAAAAAACTATGGTAAAGTTAAAAATCTCAAATTTTTTAATATTTTGTTAAAATTGTTCTTTAAAATTATTAAAATTTTAATCTTTTTTAGAACTAAAATTGAAAGAAAATTTATGGCAAAATATCAGATTTATAGATAACCTCTGTTAGTAAAGTGATCCAAGAGTTAAGAGGAAGCAATCACTATTTTAGCCCTTTTAAAACAGTTTCTAAATGTGGTTCCTTCCCCAATCTGCTTTTACTTAACTTCAGTACTTATGCTCTGACTATATGTGCTCTAATTTCTTAAAACAATTTATTCTTACTATAAACTGCCAAACTGTAAGTGAACATGTAGATAAAATCACCAACAAAAGTGTTAGTTTTTTTTAAACAAAATCTAGTAGGTTGACATTATGAAGAATCTATAATTGCTAAATTACAACATGAGGCCTATTAAATTCGCTCCTTGAAGAGAGCCTCTAAATTCAGCCTTCTTTTCATTGATTCTTCTCATCTTGAAACAGTTGGATTGAATCTATTCCCTTTCTCCCCCAACCAAAATTGGGGACATTCTTTATGTAGAAACTTATTCGGCAGCTAGGTTAGTTAAAGAAATTATGGATCCATATAGTTCATATAGAGAAGCCATTGTTGGGCATGCCCAACTTTCCCTAAAGGCAAAATTACATAAGTCATAGGAAGAAAGTATGGCTCCCTCTACAAACTCAATTAGATTTTGTTGCTTTCCTTTTTTTTTAACTTTAATTTTCTACTTTTCAAATCCACTTAGGGAAGTTAAATATAGTGCACCAAAACTCCACTGATAAGATACAAAGATACAAAGATAATCCAGACGTGTTTAATTCTTGTCAGTGTATGTCCAAACTAAAAGGTAAATGACTCAATACAATTAGTAACATAAGGCCAAGGTATGCTTGTTTTTTTTTTTAATGGAGAATATAAAGAGATGTTGTGGCCATCAACCCAGAACATATAACAGATGGAGATGATGATGTATTCACTTCAACCTGCATGAAGTAATACCTCAGCTGAAAGCCATGTGGAAGCTTTGCCTGACTTACTCCCCTTGAATGCTGTTTCCTTTGGACTTATGCAGATCATCAAACCTGATCCACCACTCTGCCAATGAAATCGAGGTGCAAATTGATCCCAAAGACAATTACATCTCACCCTAATGCAGCTTCTGCCATTTCCAAAAAGAAAAGGGGGCATTAGGGAAACTGCAATAAGTGTTATGACCTAAAGCAGGCTGTAAAGTGTTAAACATACAATTAGTCTGTTTACAGAAGTGAGTCCGGCCAAAGCCTACATGTTGAGGCCAGCATAACTCACAACCAAATTTCATTCCCACAGCTAAAACATTTTCACCTAGAAAGGCAATGTTCTACTTACAACCATATACTTTGTCTATCTTTTCCTAATTTAAGAATGCTTTGTCTTGTCTTTTAAGAGACTTTCTTAAATTAATTTCCATAGAAATGGGATGATCATACATCTTCTCATGGACTCCTGCCCTTGTTTTTGGCTCACCATTACCCCAATTGACTACTCATAAAAGTAGTGGCTTGGACTGATCAACATCTTGTTGCTTGCACTTGCCTTGCTGATTTCTCTCTTAATTCTGTCTTTTAGTTCTTTTTTATCCATTAGACCGGCATCATACCCTAGGCATGAAACTGAGGCCTAGTACTGTGCATTCCAGTAACGTTGCAGGGGCCCCCAGTACATAAAAATGTACCATATGAAAGCTGAACCCATATGCAAGCTATTCAGTTCAGTTTATAATAATAATATAGCAATGATTATTTTTGTCAATTTTGGCATATTGATGACACAGTCATAGTTATAAAGGGAAGGGAAATAGATTATAATGCTGCCTATTTTGTTCAATTTTTCTGTAAACTTAAGTATTCAAAAGAGCACAATACTAGTTAAATTAATTGATTACCACATATTTTGTCACTTTTTAAACAAATCTAGCAAAACCCACAAAACTGAAAGGACAGTTCCTTCATTGAATGATGTTTGGAAATTAGATACCCTTATACATAAGAATGAAAACAGATATTTATCTCACATCATAAAAAATGGCTTAGATTTCCATGAAATTTTTATGTTAATACAGAAAATAATTCAGGAAAAAGCGTGTTGACATTGATCTGAGAAAAAAAAAAAAAAAAAAAACCAAAGCACAGGCAACAAAAGTCAAATTACCCAGGTGGGAATTCATTAAACTAAAAAGCTTCAGCACAGCAAAGAAAAAGATAACCAGAGTGAAAAGACAACTTATAAAATAGGTGAAAATATTTTCAAGCTTACAACTTGATTATTATTCAGAATATATAATTAAAACTCAATTGTAAGAAAATTTATTTAAAAAGCCAAAGACATAAAACGATGTTTCTTTTTTTTTTTTTCTTTGCTTTTTTTGAAACAGGGTCTCGCTTTGTAGTTCAGGCTGGCCCTGAACTCACTATGTAGTCCAGGCAAGCCTCGAACTCAGCAATCCAACTGTCTCTGCCTCCCGAGTTCTGGGACTACAGGCGTGAGCCACCACGCCTGGCACTGTGGTATGTGGTGTTGATTGCTGGTGGGCGTGAGTCTCCACGCCCAGCATTGTATGTGGTTACCGGGGATTGAACTCCGGACCTTGCGCTTGTGAGGCAGGCACCGGAATCACTGAGCTAACCCTCCAGCCCCTAAAACGATGTTTCTTAAAAGAGAACAGATAAAATAGCCAACAGATATTTGAAAAATTAGCATTGCAAATCATTGAGAAAACACAAATTAATATGACAATGTACTATCTCTTGCCTCACACTTTTTGGAAGGAGAGATATTATCAAAAACATGAGATATCAAGAATTGAAGAGGATTCAGAGAAAAAGGAACAGTTTGATATTGTTGATTGGAATGTATAATTTACTACGTATTGAGGAAATCAGGATGGAAATTCCTCAAAAAATAAATGAATACAACTAATATAGGACCCCAATATAACTCTTCTGATTGTATATGAAAAAATTAAAACAATTATGTCAAGGAGATATCTGCATTCTCATTTTACTGTAACATTATTAATAGAAACCAACATCTAGAGTCCACCTAGGTGAACATCAATGGATGGAGTGCTAAAGTGTGGGGTATAGTTTACCTTTTAGAAAGAAAAATATATCATTTGTGACAAGATGAATAAAGAAGAAGGGCATTATCCTGAATGAATTAAGCCAGAACATGCCAAAAAGATCCACAAATGAGAAGATAGCAGAACTGTCCCAAATCTTGGAACTAAATAGATTTCTAGATCATGGAGTCATTTAGAACATCTAGAAATATGATCAAAAGGGGATCTGTCCACTCCATATTATCAACTGCCAAAAGTACACAAAAGAAAAAAAAATATAGAAAACTGCAAGAGAGAAACAATAGGTTATTTCTAATTATCAGCATAATAGACTTCTCAGTTGAAAATTTAAAGGCGGAGAAGATACAGAATGATGAATTTCAAGCCCTAAGAGTAACCTGTTCAAGTTCCTATATCCAGTAATGCTACCCTTCAGAACTGAGAAAGATACAAAGAACTTCTATAATAAGCAGAAACTGAAAAAAAATCAATGACTACTAAGCCAGTATTATAAAAGATACTTAAACAAAAGCTATACACAGGAAAGAAGGAGTAGATAATGATAGTACCAACACCTCAAAAATAAGTTTTAAGACAAAATGTTCCAAGGATGTAAATATTTCATTTTATAGACCTCGATTTTCAAATAAAATATAGTGTTCTCAGCTAATTTTTTTTTTTTTGAGACAGGGTCTCACTTTGTAGTTCAGGCTGGCTCTGAGCTCGCTATGTAGCCCAGGCAAGCCTCGAACTCAGCAATCCTCCTGTCTCTGCCTCCCGAGTGCTGGGATTACAGGCGTGAGCCACCACGCCCGGCACTGTTCTCAGCTAATTTATAGTAAGTCACATTTAAGTTCTTAAATTATTTAAACTGAAGTTAATATATAGAATTCAAAGCCATAAAATATTTCTATAATAATTCACATATATATTATTTGCAGAAAAATCTGAAGAGGTGTTTAACTTTTGACAATGAGGAAAGTCTGAGGGTATGAGAAAATATGAACCATTATTTCAGCAAATTTCAACATTTAGTTATAGAATGATAGCAATTCCTCCAACACTTTGTGAGGGTATTAAATTGCATTTTTAAACCAAACTGAGATTGAAATAAATAATTTTTGTACAATTCATGGGAAATTACTCTTAATTTTTGTTAATAATGTTAATTGCACATGATGATTAAATTCTTAGAGTCAATAGATGATGACCAATTATTTTAAATTAGTACTGTTTTAGGATTTACTCATTGTTGATGTTTGCATTAATATTGATGCCAAATGTACACATGGTTATTATTTTCTTCATGGCTAATATTAAATTAATAATGATGGTGCAGTTGAATAGAGTTTGTCTTGGATGCACATTTTGGTTCACTTAATATTTTTATGTAACCTAAAACAGAAATCTACCTGTTGAGGTTGCTTTTATTCATAATTTATTATAAGGACTAATAACACATTTTTTAAAGTGTAGTGTCAAAGTTTGATTAATTTACAGAGATTTGAGCTCATATACTTTTTTTTTTTTTGAGACAGGGTCTCGCTTTTTAGTTCAGGCTGGCCCTGAGCTCACTATGTAGCCCAGGCAAGCCTCGAACTCAGCAATCCTCCTGTCTCTGCCTCCCGAGTGCTGGGATTACAGGCGTGAGCCACCACGCCTGGCTTGAGTTCATATACTTTTTACAGTATTTGAAGTATCTGAAAAGAAATAGAGGAATACATACCAAAGAGTTCATTTCATATGATTTCTTAAAATTAAAGAGTGAAAAATGATATGATTTTCATTAAGATATATTTTCTATATTTTGAAGAATTTATTCCCTTATCCAGTCAATTCATTTGTCTTTATCAGAAAGAGCATTACTATCCATATCAATATATAATTTTCCAGTGTCTACTATGCTACAATATATTAATCTTTGTAAATATTTTTACTTGTCAAAGTTATGGAATATGAGATCAATTTCAGAATGCTATTACTGTACATAATGTGAAAGCTATAATAAGCAGGTTAAAATATAATTTAAAAATAGTACTTGTATTTAGCCTGCAAAACATTAATAGTGGACTCTTGAGTATCATATAACTTATTAAGTAATACTAATATTATTGATTTAAATGTACTACTCCTTTAAACTACAAAAATAGTTCTCTCTAATATTGTTGATGTGAATTAGAGTTCCCAGTTATGAGCAATGCAATTCATCACCTGCACTACTTAAGTAAAAAAGTAGTACTTTTCTGTAATACATTCACAGAAAATGGGCTAAACTTGATTTTAAATGGGACATTCAATCATAGTTTTCTATTGAAGCATATACTTCATTTCTTCCTATATACCAAATGTAATGAAAAACAAAACTCTTAAACAAGATTTTTTGTTGTTGTATTGCTTTAGACAGGGTCTTGCTTTGTAGTTCGGACTGTCTCTGAACTCACTATGTAGCCCAGGCTAGATTTGAATTCAGAGCAATCCTCCTGCCTCTGCCTCCCAAATGCTGGGAGTATAGGCATGAGCCACCACACCAGGCATCGTGGTATGTGTTGCAGGGTATTAAATTCAGGACCTTGCACTTGCCGGTAGATGCTGGAACCACTGAGCTAAATCCCTGGTCCTCTTAGGCAGGATTTTTATGTAAAAATTGTATTAGGAGACTTAAAATGAGGCTATTAATCAAGACACATGTATTTGTATTTGCTAGTTTCCAAAAATCCTACTAAAATCATATACAAATTATTTTTATATCATGCTTTCACAGTTAAGAGCAGGAGAAGCAAAAATAGTAAAAGGAAAATAAAACACTTTGTTTTTTTTTTTTTGAACATCCCATGTGCTATGATAATTACTGTAACAAAAAATTGAATTTTAAGGTGGAAATTAGAAAAACAGAGGTATGTTCACAAAAGTTTGAAATTATCATGATCAGCTGTCCATGGCCTTCAGAAGGAGAGTGAACCATATTATTTAGCTTTTACATGGCTGGAACAAACATCCAACACCCAAAACTTAAGGAGGAGTTTATCTCGGCTCATACTTTCAGGGTATTTAAGAGGTGGTCAACATCCTCCAGGACTAAAATATCATCAGGCAATGGCATAGTGCAGAAAGCAGTTCACCACATGAAGTTCAGGAGGCAGGAGAGAAAAGAGGAAATAACAAGAAATCCTTGGGCCAGAGATTGAGTTCAGGGGTTCTGTCACCTGCCTAGCAAGCACAAGGTCTCTGGTTCGATCCCCAGGAACCACATACAATACCAGGAGTGGTGACTCACACCCACCAGCAATCAGTACCACATACCACAGTGCTGGGCATGGTGGCTCACACCAGTATGTAATCCCAGCATTTGGGAAGCAGAGCCCGGAGGATTGCTGAGTTCAAGGCTTGCCTGGGGTACATAGTGAGCTCAAGACCAGCCTGAACTACAAAGTGAGACCCTGTCTCAAAAAGAAAGAAAGATGAAAGAAAGAAAGAAAGAAAGAAAGAAAGAAAGAAAGAAAGAAAGAAAGAAAGAAAGAAAGAAAGAAAGAAAGAAAGAAAGAAAAAAGAAAGAAAGAAAGAAAGAAAGAAAGAAAGAAAGAAAGAAAGAAAGAAAGAAAGAAAGGAAAGAAAGAAGAAAGAAAGAAAGAAAGAAAGAAAGAAAGAAAGAAAGAAAGAAAGAAAGAAAGAAAGAAAGAAAGAAAGAAAGAAAGAAGGAGAGAAAGAAAGAACCATTCACAGTCAAGCACTATATGACCCACTCTTTAGAAGAAGGACCAACCTTCAAATCAGATTTTTGGGGAAAATGTTAGATCCAAGCCATAACATTCCACTTCTAGCCCCCAAATGGCTCATGTCTGAGTCATTCCTTTGTTTTGTTTTGTTTTGTTTTGTTTGAGACAGGGTCTCTCTTTGTAGTTCAGGCTGGATCTGAGCTCACTATATAGTCCAGGCAAGCCTCAAACTCAGCAATCCTGTCTCCTCCTCCCGAGTGCTGGGATTACAGGCTTGAGCCACCACGCCCGGCATTCTTACAAATGCATTTAGTTTATCTCTAGAAGTCATTTTTCACTATGCTCAAACGCCCAAATCCAAAGTTTGCTCTAAAGTGGAAGACAAATTCTTAGAGATGACCTTTAAAAAGATAAATAAATAAACAAACAAGAACCTTCATTGGAAAAAGGTAAATATTCTCATTCCTAAAGGGAGGATTGAGGTGATAGAAAGGAACTAGACCAAAGCAAGCATCTTTTGTTGAGATATGAGCACTAAAAGCTTTGGGCGACACTCCCCTATGGCCTATCTTTGGAGAGCACTGATGTCTCCCTGTATCCTTCACCAACCGACCTTCTACATTCTCGATAGCTCCAACTTTCTTAGGTCTCCAGTGATCCTTCTGTTTAACTCTCACAGCTTCCCAGACTCTCCTTTCATGGGCTCTTGGCAGGAACTGAGAGCCTGTCAAATATTTTTGCCTGGCTTCCCCGGCTGTCTAAATACCCTGGTTCCATGATTAAATATCTCTTTAATTCTGTATCTCTAAAAAATTAACCTGAACTGAATGATGTCAAGGACAGCCACTAGCTTGAGCATTAGCTAGGCTTCCTTGAATCAAGGTTTTCGTGCTTGGATGGCTGAATTCAGGGATATACTTCCTTATGAAGCCCTGAATGAGTAGGAATGCAAGGAAATGTCTTCTGAAATGAAAAGTTTACAGGTTTGTATCCTTGACCCTGCCATGGATTTGCTCTTGCAAGGGATTCCTTTCTGGTGAAATCTCCAAAATGTCAAGACTTTCATTTCTGCCATGTGTCCCTGGTTCTCCTGTAGATTTGGATAAAAGCACCCAGCAGTAATTATGATACAATCTGAATGTTGGAATGCTTTGAAATTTTCCATGAGATTAATTAGTCTCCCACCCTTGATCTTGGTCTTCTATAATGTCTCAGGACAGGAACAAAATGAACAAAAATTTCCTGCCACACTGTAACCCACATTACTTCTAGTCCCGCTAATAATAAAATTTTTACTCATATCTCAAAACTTTGGGCCTGGTCTTTAATATCTTTCTACTATGATCACTCTGGTCTTCTGAGTTTTGATCAGTATTAGACACTTAATACTGCTCAAAACAGTCTAGGGGATCTCTAGCTTGTGTTTCCAAATGTTTCCAAAGTCCTTTTATAAGCCAGTTTCAAAGGTGCCTGAACTATATGGTCAGGTACAGTGACAGTAATGATTCCATTCTTGGTACAATTTTTCTCTATTAGCCAATGTTCTAATTGCTGGGATACAGTCCCTAATATCACAAATCAAAATAGGAGAGATTTGTGCCAGGCGTGGTGGCTCATGCCTGTAATCCCAGCACTTGGGAGGCAGGGACAGGAGGATTGCTGAATTCGAGGCTTGCCTGGGCTACGTAGTGAGCTCGGAGCTAGCTTGAAGTACAAAACGAGACCCTGTCTCAAAAAAAAAAAAAAAAAAAAAAAAAAAAAAAAAAAAAAAAAAAAAAAAAAGGAGAGATTTATTTAGGTTCAGTTTCAGTGAAGTCATTCTCTGGTCTGCTTGCTTCAAGACAGAAACAGCAGGGAAGAACAATGTGGCAGAGGAAATCAGTAAAGGGCAAGAGGACCAGGGAACAGGGAGGAAATGAAGTAAGTAGAATTAGTATACAACTTTCCAAGTCACACAAGCTACTCTGCACTTCTCATAAGGCTCCACCTAAAAAATGAAGACTTTTGGGGTAGATTTTAGGTGTAAATGATAATAGAGGGGTAGGTTGAAATGCTTAAAAAATTAAATTGGCATCCCTATTCCTCAAAAGGACAAAGTTTTCTCCACATTTCTAGCAAAAAACTCAAGTTGCATTCTGTGGAAAGGATGAAATAAAGGGGAGTTGGATTGAGTTACACTTACCATAGTTTAATTCATAGGATTTGCCAGTATACTAACTTTTGTGACTTCCAATTTCTTACTCCAGAATGGTAGAAGCCAGGGAAATATTTATAAAACAGTGTGGAAATTCTTCTCTAGAAAATCTGATCAACCAAGTAAAGACAACTATATGAACAATGGGTTTTCCTATATAGTTGCCTTAAAGTGACTGCTGTATGCTAAAGAACACAGTATAATTTTTATGAACAAAATTTCCAGTCAACTTCTCTGTGATAGTCTTTTTTTTTTTTTTTTTTTTTTTTTTTTTTTTTTTTTTTTTTTTTTTTTTTGAGACAGGGTCTCGCTTTGTAGTTCGGGCTGGCTCTGGGCTCACTATGTAGTCTAGGCAAGCTTCGAACTCAGCAATCCTCCTGCCTTTGCCTCCCAAGTGCTGGGATTACAGGCGTGAGCCACCACCCCCGGCTGTGATAGTCTTAAGTAGAAGCATACACTTAGAGATATCTGAGAAAAGAGGTGGAAGTATAAGATGAAATCAAGCAAAGGGAAAATTATGTTATAACTAAATTGTTTGAAAAAGATCATGAACAGAGAAGAAAACTGAAACCCAGATTATGGGAATTTATTGGGCAAAAATGAAACATTGAGAAATATAAAAATATGTCTATGAAATTAGAATTATGTTGTAAGAAAGGAAAGCAATAAAGCTAACAAACAATTCCAAATAAATGTTCTCAAGATAAAATTTAGAATGTATCTAAGAAAATAGAGAAATAAAGAGATGATAAATGGATGATAGGGCAATAAGTGGTTAGTTCATGTGAAACAGAGACAGAGATACAGATAATGAAAATAAAAAGAAGAAAGTCAAAAAAATAATGTTGCAGTTAGTTTTACCAGCAATAATGTCCATGAATTTCCATATTTATAATTCTAATACAATGCTGAAAGAAGGCCCAAAACAAAAATATTTTTTTCATTTTTACTGAATGTTGACAGCATGACAGCTACCATTGTAAATACTTTTCACATATAGTGTGAACCCATTTTAATGCTCACAATGTCCCTGTTTGTTTATTTACTTATTCTTTCATATATTTTATCAGTAGGTTTTAGCAACTCACACATTTTACAACTGTCTTAGGGAATGGTTAACTGTGTGAAGTACCAGTTGTTTCTTTTTTAAAAAATCTCCTTCCTTCTACTCCATCCATCCTCCTCCAGTTCCACGATTTTATTTTTTGTTTTGTTTTGTTGATATTATGAGCACGATGTATTATGCTATTTTAACATGTAATTTTACATTAATTGAGGTTATTAGATTGCTGAATATGGTATATCTTATAGACTGTAGTTAGCCAACCTTTCTTCCTCACCCCTCATGCTTTTCCCTTTGTCCACCTTCCTACTTCAAGAGATTCATCTCCTTGTCCCCTTCTAGTCACCCTTTATCATCCTCTTCCTTTTTACTTTGCTTCACTCAAATGAAAGATATTATACAATATTTAAAATTCTGTGTCTGTTTTATTTCACTCAACATTATGTTTTCCTGTCACATCAATTTCCCTATAAATTTGCCCTCCATAGCTAAGTAGTTTTCCATTATATAGAGAGAGCACACTTTATTCAACCAATCATATGTTGGGGGCTATACAGGAGGTTTCCAGGATTCAGCTATTTACAAATTGTGTGGTTATAAGCATTGGTATTTATGGATTGCTGTAATATGATGACTTAAGCTCTTTGGGGAAGGTAGCAAGGAAGGGATGGCTGACTTACATCATTTCAAAATTCATTTCTTTGAGAAATCTCCTCACTAATTTCCATACTGTTTAAATTAGAAAGTACTCCTACCAAAAATAATGGAGAAGTTTTGTTTTTGGTTTTGTTTTCACCACAGCCATGCCAATATTTGTTACTGTTTGACTTCTTAATGATTATCATTCTCTTTGGAGTCAAATGGAATCATAGCATTGCCTTAATTTGCATTTCTCTTGAGGCCAGAGATATGAAGTATTTTCTCATATACGTGTTATCTATTTGTATTTTCCTCTGTGAACAGACTATCTCGCTCATTTCTTGACTGAGTCATTAATTAGTTTAATTATTTTGAGGTTTATTATTATTATTATTATTATTAATTGTCCTCTGAAGACTAGCTGGTAAAAATTCTTTGCAACTCTGTAGGCTGTCTCTTCACTGTGTATATATGATTTTGCTGTGTAAGAGCATTTTAGTCTGATATTATCTCATTTGTTATTTCCTGTTATTTCTTGAGCTATTGAAGTTCATTTTGAAAATTCTTCCATACACCTATGTATTTAAAAGTTGTATCTATTTTATTTTTAGTAGTCTGTAATGGTTCTGTTTTAATATTTAAGTATTTAATCATTTTGATTTTAATTTAGTATGTGGTGATAGATAACGGACCACTACCATTCTTCTGAAAACAGATAACTAATTTTCCCAGCAGCGTTTGTTGAATAGGCTATCTTTCTTCCAACTTCTGCGTTTGGCCCTTTATCAAAGATAAAATTCTTAACTATGTCTGGGGAAGAATCTGTATCACCAGTTTTCATACCTTGATTCACATATCTGTTTTTGTTCCAGTACCATGCCACTTTTTATCATTTTTGGTTGGTATTATAGTTTGTAATTAGCTTTGCTGTACTGCCTGCTTTATTCTTGCCCAAAATTGTTTTGTAGTGAGGCTCTCTTCTGGCTCCATATGAATTTTTCATTATTTTTCTAGATGTGTAATGCATGCTGTTTGTATTTTGTTTGGAATTGCATTGCATTTATATAACAGTTTTGGAAAGTATGGGTATTTTGACAATATTTGTTCATTGCATTTTCTGATATGCTCCTCAACCTCCTTCCAAGTACTGTAATTTACTTTGTAGAATTCTTTCACTTTCTCGATTAATTCCTAAGTATTTCAATTTTCTTGAAGCTACTGTGAATGGTGTTGTTTAAAGAATTTGATTTTCATCCAGTTGATTATTTAAAGATACAAGGACTAATGATTTTTGTATGTTAATCTTGTATCCTGCTATACTGGTGAATTTGCATATTAATTATTAGAATTTTCTGATGGAGTTCTTTTTTAATTTTTATCTTCATTGGTACATTGTGTGTGTGTGTATATACATATACATATACATATACATATACATATACATATATATATATATATATATATATATCATGATCATACTTAATATTGGGAATTTGCACCAGTATATGACACAATTTAATTATCGTTTTTACCCATTCCCCTACCCACCCCACAACCCTCTAACTCCTCACCCTCTAAATACATGAGCTTTGTTTTTTTTAATTTATTATATACAGTATCATGTTATCTGAAAAGAATAACATTTTGAGTCATATTCCTATATTTATTTCTTTCTCTTAAATGGTCTGATAATTTAAAATACTATTTTGAATAGAAGAGGTGATAGTGGGCATTCTGACTTGTTCCAAATTGTAGGGGGGATGCATCCAGTCTTTCCCTAATTTTTTGATTTGTCATAGACTTTATCATATTCAGATTTGGCCTTTCTATATATGATTTATTCAGGAGTTTTATTATGAAGCAGTGTTAGATTTTGTCAAAAGACATTCTGCTCCTATTTATATGATCACAGGATTTTTAAAGCTTAGTTTTGTTAATGTAATGTTTTATATTTATTGAATTATGTATGTTGAAATATCCTTGATTCACTGGGATGAAATCTACTCCACTATGATGTGTAATCTTTTTTTTTTTTTTTTTTTTTTTTTGAGACAGGGTCTCGATTTGTAGTTCAGGCTGGCTCTGAGCTCACTATGTAGCCTAGGAAAGCTTCGAACTCAGCAATCCTCCTGTCTTGGCCTCCCGAGTGCTGGGATTACAGGCAAGAGCCACCACTCCTGGCAATCTTTTTCAGAACATGATGCATTCTATTTGTTGTTATCTTGTTGAGAATTTTTGCATCTATATTCATTAAAGAGATTGGTCTATACCTTTCATTTTATTTGGGCATTTATCCATTTGGGGGAACAAGGTGATATTAGTATTTGTAAACAAATTTTGGAAAATATTTTCCTTCTCAAATTCTTTGAAAAGCTTGAGGATTATAACATCTTCAAGAGGTTTGTAGGTATGTGTAGTGAATCTATGATTCATTTTTGTTGGTAGATTCTTTATTACTGTGACAATTTTATGACTTCTCATTGTGCTTTCAAGCATATTTATTTCTTATTGAGTTAGTTTTTGTCGTTTTTGTGTTTCAACAAATCTTTCTTCCTTCAAAATTTGTTATTATTTTGCAATATAATTCTGCAAATTATTGATGACCTTTTAGATTTTGACACTGTATGTTGTGAGCTTCATATTTTTAATTTTTAATTTCATTGGATGTGGATTTTTTTCTTGCTGAGACTAAGTGTTTATGTATTATATTTATTCATTTAATGGATTAGTTTTTGATTTATTTAAAATTTTACTGTATTTTGTCTCAATTTCAGTGATTTCCACTCTCATTTTTATATGTCCCTCCCTTATTTGTTTTTTACTCTCAATTATCTTAAGATTTTTCATAATTTTATATATTTGACCCTGCTGTTTTCTTAATGTGAGCATTGATTGTGATGAACTTTATTCTTATAACTGCCTCCATAGTGACCCAAGCTAGTTGTACTGCCATTTTCATTTACATCCACAAATTTTAAAATTTCTTCTTTGATTGTATCTGTTACCCATGGATTGTTTAGGAGATAGTGTCAATTTCCTGGCAACCTCTTCCAAAATTTCTGTCATTGATTTCTATTTTCATTTCAGAGCCATCTGATAGTATGTATAAGATGATTTACATTAATTTATTCTGACTTAAGCAAGTTCTGTGGAATAGTATTTGATCTATTTTGCCAAAAAAAGTACTGTATATACTAGAAAGAATCCATATTCTTATATTTGGATGCAAAATTCTGAATATACATATCTAATTGGTTCTTAAATTCAAAAGTGTGATTCAGCTGTTATTTCTGTATTGATTTTGTTTAGTTGATCTATTTCTTTGTGAATGTGGAGTAATAAAATAACCTAGTATGATTTTGTTGATGTTTATTTGATCTTTTAGTTTCAACAATTTCTGTTTTATGAAGATAGGTACTCTATTACTGGGTTCATATATATTTGTCAATCTTATCTCTTCTTGTTGGATTATTCCCTTACTTAGTATGCAGTGTCTTTTTTGTCCCATCTTGTCAATTTTAACTTTACCATGTCTGACTAGAATTTCTGTACCTGCTTGTTCTGGTAGTTATAGTGCACAAAAATATGTTGTTTACCATGCCTTAATTTTTAGGCTATGAATATGTTTTTTGGATTAGATGAGTTTGTTGAACACAAACTGTTAGGTTCTGGTTTTTGATCCAATCTGCCAATATGTCTCATTAAGTGGAGAGTTGAGGGCACTAACATTGAGCGATATCACTAAAAATGTGTTGGGTATTCACTATCACTGCCTTCTTTATCTGTTGGTAAATCCTTTTATTTATCCTAACTTTTGTTTTGCTGTTGATTTATTGACCTCATTAGTTTCCTATCTCCTTTTAGCTGTATACATTTCATTTTTTTGAGAATAATCTTAAATATTTGCTTGAGTAGTTATATAACTTTTCAGCTGGCCTTTTTCATTGAGATAGCTTATGTCTCCATCTAATTTAAAAAGTAGCTTTATTGGACAGGCTTATATGGGTTGGACATTATTTGCTTTTGAGCCTTGAAATTCTTTAATCTGAGCTCTCTCAGCTATTAGGGTTGGTGTTGAGATTATTGCAATTCAAATTGGTCTGCCTTTCTATTTCATTTTTAAAATTTTTTCTTTGGGTTAAAAAAAAATATGTGCTTTTTAAACTTTTAGGATGTTGAAAGAGTTGTGAACAGCACAGAAACAGCCTCTCGGATAATTGGGAGTCCAGATGCTGAAATATAGCATGCTGAGGAAGAGAAGGATGGAAGTGGGTCCCTTGAACCCAGCAAGGATCTGAAGTGAAAACTAGAGCCCACAAGGAACACAAATAGTGGGGCCTCACCACAGAAGAAAGTGGTAGTTACCATCACTTTCTCCCTGAGCTCTGGCTTGCAGCCTGTGTACATGGCTCAGACTGTCAAATGAATGGTAAGTACCTGTGACCCCTGAGGCCTTCACAGAGACGAATGCCAGTGGGACAGAGCAGTGGACACTGTGTAATGCAGTGGCTTTTGAGTTATTACAATTTAGACATCCACAAGGAGAGGATGACTGGCTGGTTGGAATGAGACAAATTGAACCCAGAATTTGGAGTAGCTATGGTTGGTTCCATCTACTGGCTCCTACGGTCAAGATGAGGTGAATCTGAGTTCAAACCACCAGGAAGTCAGGGAGACAAGTTCAAACTGTTAGGGAGCTGCGTTCAAATTAGCAGTAGATACCTGGAGTGTTTTGGGTTGAACATCTTGTGCTCCAGCCAAACAGAAGTCTAAACATCAATACAACTAAATGCTGTGACTTTGCACTCGCGTGCAGGGCCCTGGCCAGGGCACCTCCAACAAGTCAGCCTGGGAAGAAGTGATGCCCATGAACTCCACCATTGCTGACCCAGGCCTGCAAGGTTCCACTTGCTCCCTGGAGAAGAAAAGGAAGCTCTGGGAGCCCAACTTGCAGAGAGGCCAGCCATCACCTTGCTTTGGCAAGCACACACACACCCACACAGATGTGGAGGGCTGTGCCAAGCCTGCCAGGCCGGAGCCCAGCACTGGGCCCTGGGAGTGCTCCTGCTCATGCTCGCATCCAAAAAGTTATTGTACAAGCACCTAGAGCTCCCATTCTGGCCCACGGTGGTCACCAGCATCAGTGAAAGTGAGCAGGTGGCCAGGGCGCTCTTCATTGAGGCCAATCTGTGCCTGGTACACAGTGGCATAAATGTGCTTCTCCTTATGTTTGAAGGGCTGGAGCCTGAAGAGAGAGGCACCGAACACTTGTTTTAAAAGTGCAAATTATTGGATTGCACTTTTCTGGAAGGATTTCTCTGTTTTCTGGCAAGCTCCATTCAAATGAAAGGAAGTGTCTGAGACATTTGGAGATTCTTCCTTCAAACAAAGAGCCTGAACTCAGTCCATGTTGCTGTGAACTCAGCTTCACAAACTCTGTGGAACTGTACTCCTTGCCCACTCTGTGCCTCTTCTTGCCAGAGAAGCAATATTTTGTTCCTGCAGGCTACATGTGCTTGGGGGAGAGGAAGGTGCATTATGACATCACACTCCCTTTGTATAAACAAGCTCTGTATGGGCCAGAGATTTAGCTCAGTTGTTCCGGTGCCTGCCTTGCAAATGCAAGGTCCTGAGTTTGATCTCAGTGACCACATACAGTGTTGGGAGTGGTGTCTCACGCCTGTAATCCCAGCACTTCGGAGGCAGAGACAGGAGGATTGCTGAGTTCCAGGCTTGCCTGGGCTACATAGTGAGCTCAGGGCCAGCCTGAACTACAAAGTGAGGCACTGTCTCTCTCTCTCTCTCTCTCTCTCTCTCTCTCTCTCTCTCTCTCTCTCTCTCTCTCTCTCTCTCTCTCTCTCACACACACACACACACACACACACACACACCCTGGGTAACCACTTCTTATGTTTGGAGGGTTGGAGCCTGAAGGGAGATACCTCAAATCACTATTTTAAATGTCTGAATGCTTGGATTGCACTTTAGTGTCAGGATTAGTCTGTTTTCCAGCAAGCTACATTCAAGCGTATTTTAGTGTCTGGAACATCAGGAAATTTCTCCCTCAAACAAGGAGCTAGAACTCAGATCGTATTGCAGTGAACTTAGTTTAAGAATCTGATTGGAACTCTACTGCCTGCCCTCTCAGTGTCTCTTTATGCCAGAGAAACAACAGTTTGTTCCTGCACACTCCCTGTGACTCTGGGAGAACAAGGCCTCTTGGGAAAATACTACTTTCTTGTACACACAAGCAGTGGAAAATGCATTTAATATTTGGATGGGTAGATTGTGAAGTGGGAGACACATAGTGCCTGCTTCAGAAAGTCTCCCATCTAGGAGTGCAGTTTGCCATAAGGATATCTCTGTTTACAGGCAAGTTGCATTCAAGGGAATGGGAGTGTCTGGAATATCAGGAGGTTTCTCCCCAATACACGGAGCTGGAACTCAGAACATGTTGCTGTGAATTCAGTTTTAGAAAATGAGAAGGATTGTACTTTCTGCCTTCCTTGTGCCACTTCTTGTGAGAGAAGCAACAGTTTGTTTCTGCACGCACCCTGGGCCTGTGGGAAATCAAGGACTCTTAGGAAAATATGGCTCTCTTTGTATGGAAAAGTAGTGGAGAAGCACATCTAATATTCGGATGGGTAGATTCTGAGGCAAGAGACACACACTGCCTGCTTGAGTAAGTCTCCAGCCAAAGACTGCAGTTTGCTGGCAAGATATCTCCATTTGCAGGCAAGCTGCATTCAAGTGAATGAAACTGTCTGGAATATCAGGAGGCTTCTCCCACAAACAAGGATCTGGAACTCAGACCATTTTGCTGTGAACTCAGTTTCAGAAACTGAGGGGAATTCTATTACTTGCTGGCTCTATTCGTCTTCTTGCCAGAGAAGCAAAAGTGTGCTCCTCTGCTAGTTCTTGTGCTAGGGAGGTTTTATTCATAAAGTCTCTGCCTAAGCCAATGTCTCCAAGAGTTTTACCAAGCCTGTTTACCAGCAGGCTTATTGTTTCTGTTTTAATGTTTAAGGCTCGTATCCACTGTGAGTTTAGTTTTGTGCATGATGAAAGAGATAGGTGTAGCTTTAGCTTTTGGCAGGCTAGAGCCCAGTTTTTCCAGCAACATTTGTTAAAGAGGATGTCTTTCTTCCACTGGGGATGTTTGGCTCCTTTGTCAAAGATAAGGTGGCTTAGTGTATCTGGAGTTGTTTCTGGGTCTTCTAATCTATTCCACTGGTCCTCGGGTCTATTACTTTGCCAGTACCATGCAGTTTTTATCACGGCAGCTTTAGAGTTTTAAATTGGGAATTGTAATACCCCCTGTCATGTCGTGGTTGCTTAGAATTGCTTTTGCTATTCTAGGTTTCTTGTGGTTCCAGATGAATTTTTGTATTATTTTCTCTAGCTCTGTGAAGTATACCATTGGAATTTCAATTGGAATTGCATTGAATCTATATAGTAGCTGTGGGAGTATAGCCATTTTGACGATCAACAAATGGGATCTCATCCTACTGAAAAGCTTCTGCACAGCCAAAGAAGTCGCTGGCACTGCTAGAAGACTACCAACAACATGGGAAAAAATCTTTACTAGCTGTGTATCAGACAAAGGGCTATTATTGACAATATATAAAGAACTCAAACAGATCAGCCTCCCCAAGTTTAAAGACCCAATTCAAAAATGGGCAA
>PVIC010035636.1:0-18960 GCA_004025085.1 Thryonomys swinderianus
AAAGTGGAAAGATATCCCTTGTTCCTGGGTCAGGAGAACCAACATCGTCAAAATGGCTATACTCCCACAACTACTATACAGATCAATGCAATTCCAATTGAAATTCCAACAGTATTCTTCACAGAGATAGACAACATAATACAAAAATTCATCTGGAAACACAAGAAACCTAAAATAGCAAAAGCAATTCTAAGAAACCACAACATGGCAGGGAGTATTACAATCTCCAATTTAAAACTCTACTATAAAGCCGCTGTGATAAAAAAAAAATTGCACGGTACTGGCAAAATAACAGACCCGAGCACCACCGGAATAGATTAGAAGACCCAGAAACAACTCCGGATGCACTAAGCCACCTTATCTTTGACAAAGGAGGCAAACATCCCCAATGGAAGACAGACAGACTCTTTAACTTAAATATTAAAACAGAAACAATAAGCCTACTGGAAAACAGGCTAGGTAAAACTCTTGGAGACATTGGCTTAGGCAGAGAATTTAGGAGTAAAACCTCTATGGCACAAGAACTAGCAGAAAGAATCAAAAAATGGGATCTCATCCTACTGAAAAGCTTCTGCACAGCCAAAGAAGTCACTGGCACTGCTAAAAGACAACCAACAACATGGGAACAAATCTTTACTAGCTGTTTATAAGACAAAGGGCTATTATCTACAATATATAAATAACTCAAACAGATGAGCCTCCCCAAGTTTAAAGACCCAATTCAAAAATGGGCATCTGAAATGAACAGACACTTCTCAGAGGCAGAAGTCAAAGCAGCCATGAAGCATATGAAGAAATGTTTAACATCACTGGTCCTTCGAGAGAGGCAAATGAAAACAACACTGAGCTTTCAACTCACTCCACAAAGAATGGCCACTCTCACAAAATCAACCAACAATAAATGCTGGCGTGGCTGTGGGGAGAGGGAAACCTTTCTCCACTGTTGGTGGGATTGCAGACTTGTGCAACAATTGTGGAGATCCGTGTGGAGATTTCTCAGAAAACCAGGACTAGTGGTCCCATTTGTCCCTACTATCCCCCTACTAGGAATATACTCAAAAGAATTTAAAATATCACTTTGGACAGACAGATATACACCCTTGTTCATAGCAGCTCAGTTCGTGATAGCTCAATCTTGGAAATAACCCAAATGCTCATCAACTGGTGAGTGAATAAAGAAGATGTGTTTTTTGTTGTTGTTGTTATTGTTGTTGTTTTTTGTTTTGTTTAGTTTTATAAAATGGAGCATTCCTCTGCCATAAGGAATGATCAAATCAATGCATTTAGGTGCAAATGGAGACACCTGGAGGATATTCTAATAAGTGAAATACATAGATCACCGATAGGCAAATTCCACATCTTTTCGTTGACATGAACACCTGTAGATGCAAATTAGCTCCAGAAAGTATGACAGCTTTTATAGAATGGGAAATTTCCATAGGAATTTTTTTGTGGGAACGTAATGAGGGGAAGGAATACATATGATTCAGAAAGAAAATAAAAGAGTATGTATAAAGTGGGTGGGGAGGTGTGGGTGGGTATGGATATGGGCAAAAATGAGAATTAACTTGTGTCATATACTGGTACTAATTCCCCAATTTTGTATGTGATTGTCAGATGTATATAAATTGTACCAATAAAGCATCTAGTTTAAAAAACACAGTAAATAAAATGAAGTTTTGTTAAATTCTATGCTGAAGACTTTGAGCTTATGAGTTAAGTCTATGTCCATATGCCAATATTTAGGATTAATCAGTAATGTGTATACAGCATGCAATGGGTATACAACATGTAGATCATAAATGTACCCCTCAAACCCTTTGGATATAAGAGGTCACTGGGAAATCTGGGAGGTTGGGGGTCAGGGGGAGAGTGAAATAGCGTTAGCAGATTTAAGAATATCACCTATACTCTATAACCTCATATATGCTAGTGGGCAATAGAGGATAAAAGGGCGTATATAAAACAGTACCAACTGTATGTTGTAAGACCGTTGGAGACTATGCACAGCTTCTTATAATAGTACAAGATTTTAACTAGGTCAGCCTAAGATTATTTTACTTCTGGGTATTGCTTCTGACAGGAAGATGGACAGGGTGTGGGTACAAGAGTTGAATAGAGGGATCTAGGAATAGATGTCAAATAGAAGGTAGATTCCCTTTTTTTTTTTTTTTAAGTCTTGCATGGTCTCTCAGCACGGCTCCAGTGTGGAGGGATGCAGGAAATGGCCCCAGCTTCTGTTGGACCTGGGTCCTCACAATGCAGCTCAAGGCTGGGTTTAGGGCAGGCCAGTGGGCCTCAATCCTCTGTGGTGTGGATGGCTCCCGGGGTCCATACCTGACTCCTCACTGCAGGGCTCCTGGGTGGAGCGGGCCGGTGGGCAGACCTCGGTCTTCCACCACTGTGGGGAATGGAATGGTGCCCTGTGTAGCTGAGCTGTCTGTGCTGCTCCAGGGTGCAGCAGGCCAGTGGGCAGGCCTCAGTCTTCTGCTGCCTGGAATGGGGTCTAATCAGTCTTATGCTATTTTTCTTTGAGTCATCTAGAAGCTTTTGGATTGATTTCTCATGGTCTATTGCCCTTTTTCTTTTATTATGTCTTTCCTGTTCATTGGCTGTTATGGTGTCTTCTAGGTCTGAGATTTGGTTCTCTGCTTCATTCATACTGCTTCACAAACTGTCATTCTCCTTCATCATTCCCTGGAGCTCTGCTTGGAGCTGGTTAAAAGGTTCCATTGCTTCTGCTATCTTGGGTTCTATCATCTTGCTGATCTCTTCTTTAATTCTGACCTTCCCTGTGGACAGTATCTCTGTGTTGATCTCAGAGATGCATTCTAATTTCCATTTTACTAGATCTGCTTTAGTTACCATCTCAAAAAGTCCTGGTGTTTCAGCTTCAGTTTGTTCTATTTCCCTTTTCTCTCAATTTCTCTGTTATTCTCATTTCTACTCTTTTGTTGTTACTAATTTTATTTGTTTATTTTTTCCCCTGAAGCCAGGGCAATGTTTGTTGGAAGTCTCTTTCTTTCTGTTATCTGTGATCCTTTGGAAGTGGCACCTTGAAACTCTAGTGACCCTTGAGAACTCTCAGTTCTGACACATCATGGGAGGTATTTGAGCAGAACAATCACATCATCTTTGTTACCATAATATAATCAGTACCAATATCACTATTGAACACAGTAAATGAAATGAAAAGTTTTGATAATTTCTATTCTGAAAACTTTGAACTCATGAGTTACTTCTATGTCCATATGCCAAAATTTAGAATTAATCAGCAATGTCTATACAACATACAGATCATAAATGTACTCCCAGAACCCTTTGGGGATAAAAGGTTCCTGGGGAAATCATTGAGGTAAGGAGACAGAAAGAGAATGAAATTGAGTTAGGAGATTTATACAGATTATATAAATCTTGAGATTCTCATGTATGCCAGCGGGTAACAGAGGCTAAAAGCACATATATAAAATAGTGCCAACTGTATGCTCTAAGACCTTTGGAGACTTTGCACACCTTCTTATAATAATACAGAGGAAGATATAGAGCAGCCTAAGAGTCTTTTACTTCCAGGCATTGGTTTTGACAGGAAGAAAGGAGAGGGTGTGGGGACAAGAGGTGAATAGAGGCATCTAGGAGTAAATAGCAAAGCAGAAGCTAGATTCCCTTTTCTATACAGATGTAAGCAATAGTGAGAGCAAAACTCCAGAAATTTGGGCAAATTTAGTGCCAGCAAATTAGGAAAGTAAGAAAAAAATAGTTATTTTGAAATGAAGGAATACAAATTAGCAACAGCATAAAAATCAGCAATGACAATATAACAAGCTAAACGCATTAGTTAAAAAGAAGTATCCAGAGGACACATTAATGAGTGAAATAGATCACAGATAGGGAAATGCCAGATCTTCTCTTTGATATGAGCACCTGTAGGTGCAAATGAGCTCCAGAAAGTATGACAGTTTTTGTAGAATGGGAAATTTCCAAAGGAAATTTGGTGTGGGGATGCAATGAGGAGAAGGAGTAAATATGACTCTGAAAGAAAATAAAAGAGCATGTATATAGGGGGTGGGGAAGTGTGGGTGGGTGGGTATATGGGTAAAAATGAGAATTGACTTTTGTTATATATTGGTACAAATTCCCCAATGTTATGTGTGATTGTGAGATGTATATAAATTGTACCAATAAAGAATTCAATTTAAAAAAAAGAATAAAAAAATCCCTCAACTTTAACTTGCTTTTTCTGTCTCCGCTCAGCTCTGGGTGGAGTGGGGGCCATCCTGGGTGTTGCAAATGGTGCCAGCTCCTCTCCACTAACCTGGGTCATCACTGGGCAGCTCCAGGGAGGTTAACATGTATTCTTGATAAAGCTTGCAAGGATGTATTTTTCATGCCTATTGTTAGTTTTCCATATATCTACAATTTCAGTTTTTAAATTTTATTTACATTTAAAAAATCATATACAGCCAGGTGTGGTGGCTCACGCCTTTAATCCCAGCACTTGGGAGGCAGAGACAGGAGGACTGCTGAGTTCGAGGCTTGCCTAGGCTACATAGTGAGCTCAGAGCCAGCCTGAACTACAAAGCGATACCCTGTCTCAAAAAAAAAAAAAAAACATATACAGTATAAAACTGAAAAATGAAGAAGTGTATAATTAAGGAAATAATGTCTTCTAAATTCTCCATTTAAAAGCAAATGGTTAGCATTTTAGAATAAATGTTTCTACAATTCTAGGCTAGTTTGGGTTATATACATTTTTTGTGGTCTATATTTTCACAATATGTTTAGGATATATCTTCCCCAAACCATAAAAATTGTGCTGTAACATCTATGAGAAGTAGCAGAAGAAGTCAACAAATGGGATCTCATCTTGTTAAAATGCTTCTGCACAACAAAAGAAACCACCAGCAGAGTGAAAAGGCAATCAACAATATGATTTACCAGTTGATCCTCAAACAAAGGGCTAGTATCTAGAATATATAAAGAGCTTAAAAAATTAGCCCCCCCAAATTTAAAGACTCAATTGAAAAATGGAGATCTGAAATGAACAGACTTTTCAGCAAAAGATGTAAAAGCAGCTAAGAAGCATAAGGAGAAATGTTCAACGTCACTGGTCATCTGAGAGATGCAGATCAAAATGACTGAGATTTCATCTCACTCAAAAAAAAAAAAGCTGTTATTTTGAAGTTAGCCAGATACAAATGCTGATGAGATTGTAGAGAAAAAGGAACTCTTTTCCACTGTTGGTCGGAATGTAGACTGGTATAACCATTATGGATATCAGTGTGGGGATTTCTCAGAAAACTAGAAATAGAGGTCCAATTTGACCTTGCTATTCCCCTGCTGGGGATATACATGAAAGAATTACAAAATTCATATCACAGGGACATATGTGTACCCATGTTTATAGAAGCTCATTTTGTGATACCTAAACCTTGGAAACAACCCAAACGCCCATCAACTAGAGACTGAATAAGGAATAATTATTTTGTTTGTTTTATAAAATGGAGTATTACTCTGCCATAAAGAGTAATGAGGTTGAGTCATTTATACTCAAATGGACATACCTTAAGGATATGCTCATAAGTGAAATAAATATGTCACAGGTTTGTAAATATCATATCTTTTTTCTGGTATGAGAAACTCAAGTTGTAAATGTGTTCTAGAATGCATGATCCATATTGTGAAACAGTAAATTCTCAAAGGGAAATGGGGTTTAGGGGTAAATAATGAGGGGAAAGAAAAAATTGATGGTTAAAGAAAAGGAAACAAAGCTGGTGTATATAGGGGCAGGGGTTGTAGGGTGGGTAGAGGAAGGGGAAAATGAGAATTAAGTTATGTCATATACTGGTACAAATTCTCATTGGGGAGTGTAATTGTGATGTGTATATATTATGTACAAAAAATTAAATCAAGGCAAAAAATAGTGCTTTCACATCATCTTTATTAGCTCAAAAGAATTTTGTCATGTGGGTGCACTACTCCTTAATTAATCCCTTATTGTCAGTCCTATAGTTAATTCATTTCACTGGGCTATTTTATAAACAATATTGGGAGAAAAACATTGGTCTTATAACTGTGAGCATTCCCTAACTCTCTCTTTTAGACAAACTGCTAGGCATAAAATTGCTACCTCAAATATCACAGACATTTGTAGCAACTTAATTATATCATTGAGCTGTAGTTCAGAAAGCTGTAGGTTCTATCTAACTTTGGTCATTTTCATGCTTGAACTGTGGGATGGACAATCTTGTTTTAATTTGTATTTCTTTTGCACTAGTTCTTGAGTTTGATTAGAGTATAAATAAAAATTAGACTGGTCTGTTGTAATGAGGAATTCATACAGATAATTTGATTATAAATGAGTAAATATCTGATAAATCTAATTTATAGTATAATTCATAGTTCCTATTTTATAGCACTGTTTTCCTTGCTTCTGTGTGAGAAAAGGTCATAAAGATACTGTTAGATCCATCCAAATCTGACAGCCACATGTTAATTACAATCTCATATGTTAAAGAACTTTAAGAAAGGTATAAATTTCAGGAGATCTACAAATGCCAAACAAGACCCCATTAACATTCCAGTTTGACATTGTTTCACTGTTTCTTTTATGTTTTTCATTTATAATTTCTCTGATGCACCTTAATCATGCCCTGTTTGTGATGGAGCTGTGAAGAGCAGCTAAGTGATAGTACATTAGTGACAGTGAAATTAATGATAAGACAGTAGCCACTGAGGACTCATCTAGGGAGGCATTGATGGCCACAGTGGTGATTGTGTTAGCTGAGAACAACCCAGACTTTGACATGACAATTACTAGAAGGATTTCTAATACAAGCTGTCTGTTATACCACAACCTATCAACATGACCCATTCTCTAAACTCCCTGCTCTATTTCATTCATGCAACTCATTGGTGTTAGACTTGAGAAAACAGAAGCTCAGAAGCTATTTTTGCTTCTACTACATAGTGGATGGATACAATATCAAGATTTTGAATTATGTTTGTCTGATTACAAAGTCTCTTTCCAACAAGTAGGGCAATAGAGGAATTGGTAAACTGGACTGACATCCCTTCCCAAACTATTAGAATACCACATTCGTATGTTAGTGTATCTCTCCTTTTCCTAGCTGTAGAAATCTGGTTTTTTGGCTTTTGGATTTTGTGTAATGACTTCAAGGATGAACTTTTAATTTCCACAAAGACAGCCACACTCTGAGATTCAAAATATTTTATTTTTGTGCCGTCTGTGAAGTTAAAACTGCATCCATAGGATCTCAGTTAATCAGAGCAAATACCCAATTGTTGATTCAATCATTGTTTATATGAACTTCTGTGTCTCTGCTTCTTGCAGTAAAGCAATGTCTGCAGCACTGAGCTAAAATGGTAGCACATCATACACTCCGCTGCAGGTTGCCTAGCAATAATTCATCAGAGATAATAAACACTTAAGTACTCAAATGGGAATAAATATTTAAAGAGATAAGCCCATATAAGTGGCTCAGTTTAAGTGCCAGACTGTATAAAATGCATAATTGTAGAAAGGTGATTCAAATGTCTTCCTCATTGTAAGATACCCTGAAAAGACTGCATAACGTTACAAACAAACAAAGGGCATGCATACACATGTGAAGAACTCAAACTCCTTAACACCAATTGTTTTTAAATACATTGAAATTGGGTTGCATGGTCTTCTCACTTGTGACAGACACTTTGATGAAGGTCTATTGCTACTTGTCCCACTCTGGGAATAACTGTTGTGTTTTGTTTATTTTTTCAATTTTATTTTTATTTTTTGAGCACCCCAGATGATGCTAATACACAGTGAAGGTGAGAAACACTAAATAATACATGTAAAATATTTTGTGATTTTTGGACCTTAGGGGCTACTGCTTTATTCTGGGCTGCAAGGTTGCACAAACTCATTTGTTCTATGTAATATCAGAGCCTTCTTCAGCATGTTACCTGAACAAAAACCTTGTGTCTTGAGACTGGGGGGGGGGGCACAGTGTATGTGGCCTGGACATATTGCCCTCCCTTGGTGAATTCTTTAATAACAATGCCAACTCATGCCCTTAACCATTTTTAGAGAACAATGGTACTTTTGAAACTTTATCTTCTTTCTTTTTTTGAAACAGGGTCTTGCTTTGTAGCTCAGGCTGGCAATCAGCAACTCTAACACAGCAATCCTCTTGCCCCTGCCTCATGAGTGCTGGAATTACAGGTGTGAGCCACTACATCCAGCAACATTTGCCAAGGCTTGATTCAAAGAGAGTGCAATCTACAGAAAGAGAAAAAATTATTTATTTAAATTGAGAATAGTCTCCAAATTTTTGTACCAATTGTAAAATTACTAACCAGGTAAGTAATTAAAAGTGTTTAAAATGAATTCTAAGGGATTACAGAAGTGGCAAACAAAGGAAGAGTCTATCACATACCCTCAGAGTGCAGAGAACTAAAAGAAGAAGTAAAATTATTGAAAATTGAAGATTTAGAGGAAAAGCTCCCAAATGAAACTCAGTATTCTGAGGAAGAAGGTTTCTGTATTAATAAAAGTGTCTCAGAACAAAATGGTTTACACTTTCAGGAAGCCATACTCATTTCTTCAAACAAGATGGTAACGACCTAGAAAGGACCAAGTGGTCAATACAACACTTGATAATACTAAAGTATGAAAGCAAGTTTGAACTATGATAAGAATGGTCCAGTAGGAGGGAGAAAGATATGATACCAAAGAAAAAGATGATTGCAAAATTAGAGACCTTGAGAAAACATTAAGGGTTCTGTGTGAAATGCACAAAAAGAACAGTTTCTCATAATTTGATCAAGGGATCCTTTCAGTGTAATAGAGAGGAAGTTAGAGTATGAATAGGAAGATGGATAGAGAGATGTGATGTGGGAAGTTTGTGGATCTTTCTCCCTATAGTTTAATGAAATAGAAAACAAAAGTAAGGTTTTGAAGATTTGAGTAGGAGAGTAAGAGTAGTCAAGAGAAATATAATTGCCATTGGAATCTTCGAGTGAAACCATGTGTGTACTCAAGTATTGCATTGTCCTTGGAGCATGATATCAAAGAAAGAAAATGGAAATCTGAAAGTTCAAATGACATATTTACACCACACCACAAGGTTTAGCTGGATATAAACTCAAGTTTAGATCTTCTGCTCCTTTGACTCGTGTTCTTCCTAATCAAGCACTTCTGTGTTTTTCACAGAGATATCTATATAATATGTCCATTTTAAGTGTTCAAACTTCTCCCTAGAATAACCTTTTTTTTGAGACAGGATCTCAATTTGTAGTTGAGGCTGGCCCTGAGCTCACTATGTAGCCCAGGCAAGCCTCGAACTCAGCAATCCTGCTGCCTCTGTCTCATGAGTGCTGGGATTACAGGTGTGAGCCACCACGCCTTGCAGAATAACCTTTTTGATGTGCAGGAGACATTTTATCAAGGCTCTGCAGTGGTGCATAAGCAACCATGAAAAAAATCAAGCAAAATGTCAAAACAGAAATCCTTCTCCAAGGAATACTGTACAATGATTTATCTGAGAAATATACTACAGACACAGCATTTGCAATAGACATCAAAACTGGAATGCAAACTAAAACAGATGAGTGGGTTGAGATATCTTAGTGGTACTGAGTTTGAGTTATTGAGCAGTACTTATTCATTTATGAAGGACAAGAGGTAAGACAACATTTTTCAAATGATGCTTGTGAAGATGAATATTCACTGCCTCAATTTCATTCTTCATTTAATAATATATTCTGTTAACTGTCGAGTGTTTGTAACATAGTTCAGATTGAACTTGAATAGGTTCAGAGGACTAGAAGTACACCTATTCTAGGGTGATGCAAGACCTCAGGAATTACAGCCAACTCAGACTTTACTTAGCAGAGTAATATGTGGTCCAAAAAGTGTTCAAGGGATAATCAAAATATATTGCAAAGTTTCAAATTTTTAAAGTTATTACAGAAGCAAGCCCACTGCCATTAGTGTGTCTCAAAATATTCCCTCTTTGCCTGAACACAGTACTCATATCATTTCCACTTTGTGAAGCAGTTCAAGTAATTCTTTTTGGGTCTTCATAAGATGCAATTTAAAATATGTAAATGCTATGGTAGCATGCAGTCCAGCAGAAACACAGGCTTGTGAAAGTGCATTTTCATCCATGTTTTTCACCAGATCTGTCACCATGCAGTTTCAGCCTCTTCCCAGAGTCAAAATGATCATGAAATGTAAATGTTTTGAACTGATTCAATACATGAACGCCACCATGACTGTGCAACTAAAGACCCTTTGAAATAGGACTTCCAGAATGGTTTCACAGAGTAGCAAGAATGGTGAGCTAAATGTGTTCAAAGAAATGGGAAATCATTTGAGGGAGATTAATCACAATGTGTATTTTGCTTGTGCATTGTAATTTATTTTTAAAATTCAATCCTCCATATTTTTAACCACACAGCTCATGAATGATAAAAAGTTTACAAAAGCTAATTAGAGAATGAACTGATCTAGGAACTTGAGGATACAACTCATATTAGAGTTTCTTGCATAGTAATATATAATCTTTGGAAAAGTGAATAAATAAAATGCAAGCATAGGGCTGGAGATTTAGCTCAGTGGTTCCAATGCCTGCCTCTCAAGCGCAAAGCCCTGAATTCGACCCCAGTAACTACATACAATGCTAAGCGTGGTGACTCACGCCCACCAGCCATCAATACCACATACCACAGTGCCGGGCATGGTGGCTCATGCCTGTAATCTCAGCACTTGGGAGGCAGAGGCAGGAGGATTGCTGAGTTTGAGCCTTGCCTCGGCTACATAGTGAGCTTAGGGTCAGTCTGAACTACAAAGCGAGACCCTGTGTCAAAAAAAAAATGCAAGCATAGACAGAGAAGGTTTCTAGTCTATTTCTAGAGAGAATAAAATTACACTGGTACCTTCGTTTATAAGAAGAACTTTCTTAATAAGAAAATGTACCTGGCTCATTAATAATCTGAAAATCAACAAGTTTGTAGGAAGTGAATGTGTTGAACACAAACTTAACTTTCTGTAGCATATATAACACAGACATTTGGACACTACAGAAAAAGGGCACTACTGGCAATTAGCAGGAGAAAAAAACTATATAATTAGAGATTATATTTTTCTCATTTTTGAAAGTCAATTTCAGAAGTACTGTACAAGATTTTCTGTGACTCTGGAAAAGAACTTTCTTATACAACAAATAAACATACAAATATGCTAATCTAAAGCCAACTGTAGTTGAATAATCACTGTTTAATTGAATCAATTTCATAAGTTATGAGGTGTTCATGAATTTATATGTAAAACTGTAAATCTTTTAACTGTATTCTCATATACAGACAAAAGGATATCTTAAAATGGTACACGGCTTTTGCATTCCTACCTTAGAAAACAGATACAATGTGTTCTAGAAAATATTATAAAACGTATATGGAAGGAGATGAAATCCAAAACAGTTAAACAATCTTAGTCACAAAGAGCACAGCAGGAAACACTGCAATCCAGATTTCAAATTACACTTCAAAGTCACAATAACACAGATGACATAATGTAAGCAGAAAGACATGTTGTTTAGTGTAATAAAATTGAAAGATGAACAAACAACATAGACTTGATGCTGGGCGTGGTGGCTCGCTCCTGTAATCCCAGCACTTGGGAGGCAGAAACAGGAGGATTGCTGAGTTCCAGGCTTGCCTGAGCTACATAGGGAGCTCAGGGCCAGCCTGAACTGCAAACCGAGACCCTGTCTCAAGAAAAAAAAAAAAAAAAAAAATATATATATATATATATATATATATACACATACATATATGTATATACTTGTGCAAATTTAAATATTTGTAGAAGAATGAATCTAGAAACTTTTCTTGTTCTAAAATCAAATAAAAACAAAGCAAAGATCTACACTTAAAGTGAAACATTTAATTCAATGGAAGACAAAGTTGGCAAAACTCTTGAAGGCAGTAATGGCTTGTCTCTAGATTTCCCATCAAAGCCTCCTGTGGTCAACGGTGGGGCTTTCCAGAGTTGGCTGGTTCTAGAGTATATGATGCTAGAGTTAACTGTGTAATGCTGCAATCGAGGGTGTGTGATTACTAAATTAGTCCACTGTGTAGGTTAGTGTAGTGCTGGGTGTGGATAATGGAAAGCCCCACCCTGAGCGTGAGTGCTGCCCACCCTAAAGAAATATATCCTGGATAGAATATAAGGGACAGAAAGAGGGTTAGCATCATCCTTTGTTGGTTACTACTTGCTACTTTGATAGTTTACTGCCTTCTTACCTTCTGTTTGCCATGAACTCTTTCTCCTCTGTAGTGCCCTTCCGCCATGCCACCCTGCTTTGGAGCCAGTCAACAATGAATGGAATATCTACAAATCATGAGCCAAAAGGAATTTCTCTTTTAACTTTGGTGTCAATTATTTTGTATCAGTAATGAGAAAAGTAAGAAAAAGTCATAGGCATAGACAAAGACTTTCTGAAATAGAACCCCAGTTATACAAGAAATAATGCCAAGAACAAACTAATAGGATTATTAGAAAATGGAAAAACTTCTCTACATAAAATAGCCAATAGAGTGAAAGAAGGACCTAAAGAATGGTAAAAATAATTGTCACTCCTCAGACTGAAAACTAATATTTTGAATACACAAAAAACCCCCACTAAAACATCTAGGTATGATCTGTATATATACCAGCTACTCAAGATGAAGACAATTATTACATATCAGAAACATATGCTAAAAATAAAAATGTTTTTAGGGCAATATAAGACTAATATTTTCCCTGATAATTGCATTATAATATGCTAACTTGAATATGTTTAGTATATTGCTACTTCAAATCTATCTACTTCAAATATATCTTTAAAATATCCATGTCTTTTAGGTACACTGCTACAACATTCAGACATAAATTACTTCTTTGCAATTAAAGTACAATTTAATAAATAATGAGTAGTTTATATTCAGAAGAAAGAAGCATTGCCTGAGTTCATATTCATGGCAAGTCTGAAAAGTTAAGACATATGTTCAAGACTGTAATTCTTGAACTTCACATCCCTATCCAGTTTTAGCCTATTTTATTAGCCTATCCCTTGACTTATTTCTTTTGTTCCTGTCTTGATCCAAAGATTGAATCCTTTACATTTTCTGGAACTTTAATTATTTTGTCCGTTTGCCCTATTGTTCATTTCTGTGATAATCTAAGATGCTGATTGAATAAATTTAACTATTCATCCACCATGTTTCCTTTGGATTGTCTGTGTTTAGGGGCATATCACAGAATTTCTATATTATTTATTATTATTGTATTTTAAACCATCGCTAAACTCACCAACTTATTAGAAAAGCTCTTACTTTAGCTCTTAATTCTGAGTGTTGAAGATTTAGTCTGGGTCAGAAAGCATTTTCTGGCTTTGAATAGGGTTCCATAAGTAAGCTTTGGGTAAGTAGAGTCCCTCTGTTAGCGAGGATTAGCTGGCTCACTGCCAGGGTCAGAGATGTCAGATATGGAGAAAATTTAGGCCTTATATCTTTCATTATCTCATGATAGCAGAATTCCAAGAATGAAAGTGGAAGTATGCAAGATATCTTAAACTCTAAATTAAGAATTGAATGATTTCATTTATGGCACAACTAATTAGCCAAAACAAATCACAAGCCTACCCAAGACTTGGGAGACATAAACTTGAACGATTTTAGTAAGAGTTGCAGTGGCAGTTAAATATCTTTTGGTTTTTCCTAGACAGCTTCTGTCCATTCTTTCTATGACAGCTGATTCAAAGCCTTAATCATTCTCTGGGTCTTTCATGTGGAATAAACAGCATATATGCTATATCACAGAGAAAAGTATTTAGTTGAGAAACCCAACAACTTCCTTTTAGCACACCTCTAATTTTAATTATAATCTTGCCCAATCCATATCTTTAGGGTCTTCAGAGGGAAAAGGGATTGTGTTAATGCATAAAAACATGTTACTTTATCTCTCTGTGCTGGATATCCCAAAGTTTCTGTTGCTTTCTATCAATATCCTTATTCCTTTATATTTACTTCTGAACACTTCTTTTCTTTCATCAGTTTAGCATCATCATTAAGTTTCTTTCATTTCATATCTTTCCATATGTCAACATTTATTTGAAAATACTGCACTTATTTTCTTCTTAGCATACACAAAACTTGTGGCCAAAGTAGCCTACCAGAAAGTCAGTGTGACATTTGGAGTCAGAAAGAGATATTGATGGGGAAATGGTGTGTGTCTATTCTTCAAACTTCTATCAGAAATATAGAAAGAGACTAATGTTTATGAGTGTAAGTATAATATTCTAGGAAATTGGTTTTGTTACTGGGTAGATCTTTTAGAAATGGCTCATCAGTCAAAAGTATTCTAGGTCTCTTTTTGTTTCAAACACAGAGTTGTACAAGACAAGCCAAAAAGTGCTGCTACAAATTTATATGAAAAGTGAAAGGTGAATGGGTATTGGAGAACCAGCTCTTGAGGTGAATTTGGGCAAAACAAGAAAAAGAAGATAAAAGCAAAAATAAAAGTACACAATGCAACTGGGAAATGAAGCATAGGCTACTGTGGAAAGTCATGATAGTGGGCTCCCTGTGGTGTCTGGTCTTTGTATTGTTCACATCTCAAGGGAGCTCATGAAAAGTTCTACATTGGTGTTGCACTAGGGTCTTGTAATGGAGAAATCACACTCATTTCCCCAGCCAGCTTTGTCACAGCTTATCTCCTTATTTAAGTTTGACTGTAGTTTTCCCATTAGAATGACTTTTAACAATTTTGTAACTTTCCTGAGACTAATTTTTCATATTTGCAAAGTGTTGTTAGTAATATATGTCACATATTTGTTAACAGCATCTATCTGGTAGGATAAAACATGTAAGGCATTTATAGATGAGATTTAACATTATTTGCATGCACATGCTATTTGGAATGAGACTTCTTCCTCAACTATTGCATTTATAACTGCTAATGGTGAAAGCCAATGTCCTTTCTTTTTGTGATTCAATTTGCTGTATGCAGCATTTATATGGCCAATTCCTTTTTTTTTTCTTTATGAAATTCTTTTCTCCTTTTTCATTTGCAGTGCTATTTTTGGTTTTTCCCAACCCTTTAAAAATGCTTTCCAATTACCTTTGGTCTCATTGTCAATCTATTTCTGGAGTGTTCCAGGACTCATTACTGGTTTGATTCCAAATAACCAGTATATATTCTTCCTTGGACATCCTAACTGTTTTCATTTTTTCAACAACCATTAACAGTGACCCAGCTCTCTAAAAACCAACTCATTAGACCTTACGATAATCTCCTGACCCATATATTCAGTTGCTCACTTGTATCTCCATTTACATATTTTAAAAACATATTTGCTTAGTGTATCTAACACAAAAGTTACCTTCCAGACAAAATGTAACATTCTTCCTATATTCATCAACCTGATTAATGGTGTGACTATCCATTGAGTTTCAACAAGCTACTAGGGTCAGATTAACCTTGATTTTTCTTCCTACTTCTAATCATCTATTCCAGTCTCTTTTAACACAAATAACACCAAAACCTGTAAGAGTTGACCTTCTCCTTTCATCTCCATTAATATATTCGTCAATGTATTTAGAACATATATCAGTCTAAACAGTAGTGTGTGAAGAAATGGCATAGCAGAAATGGTTAAATAGAAGGAGAAACAATCCAGTTATACTTGTACTCTTTTGCTGTGTACTTCAAAGGCATTAAAGATTTATGAGGGGTAAAGAAAAAATTGATGGTAATAAAAAAGAAACAAAGCTTATGTATTTAAAGGTTGGGGTGGGGTGGGCAGGCGAATAGGAAAAAATAAAAATTAAATTTTGTCATATACTGGTAAAAATTCTCAATATTGAGTGTGATCATGATGTGTATATAAAATGTACCAATAAAGATAAAACTAAACTAAAAAATATTCATACATGTATTACAGGTCTAAATCTAAAGAAATTAAACTACTAAATAATTTTATATCTATTTAGTGAATATTTATCTGATATTGAGGCACATCTGAGCTATAGACATCATGTCCTCAGATATACAAGATTTAGGGAAGAGTAGAAATTCACCAATATAAAGCCAGCAGGACACATTTGAGGCAATGTATCACTATGAATCTGGGTCACTGAAGTCACACATAAAAAGTCTTATCCATTAGCTGAGAACACACACTTTACAGCAGTTTGTAAATGAAAACTATGCATTTATTAATGTCTGAATCACTGTGCATTGTGAGTTATTCATTTCTTCCCTGAAATCTAAGGGGTGAGTGATAATCATTATTCTCAGACTCCAGGATACTAAATTCTGTAAATGTTCAAGTCTTAAATAAAACAGCTTTATTTCCATAAATTATAATTTCTTGTGTACTTTAACCTCAAAATTAATTATAATACCTAATAAAATATAATGCTAAGTATTTTGTACAGTATTGTTTAGAAAACAATGACAAGAAAACAGTGTCTATAATATATTCCACAGAGAGGCAGTTTACCTTAAATACTCTCAAATAGCAGTCCATTGAATATCATAGTTATGTCAATCTGTTTCAAATTATTGGACAGGGTGAGGTTTTGGGGAACATAAATTGATTAACAAAATATTACATTTCTAAAGCTCTAAAGAGTAAGCCACCTTTACAGAAATAAAGATCAGAAGAATTTTAGCAAAATTTGAATGATGTATCCTTGGATAGAAAGATTGGGTACATTTCTTCATTTACTAAGATAAGTGTACAGGAAAACTTATCTCTGCCCTCTGAAGTTTTAGTAATTGAATATATTTAATAAATTTATAATAGGAAAATTAATAAGAGGAAAGGCATACACTTTATTACAAAAATAAAGATCACAAGATGAAAATATATAATAAATCACTATTAAATGCTTATTACTCTTTTTGGAGAAGGAAGTAAAGATTACAGGGGTTTTTTTGTTGTTTTTGGATTTTTTTTTTTTTGAGACAGGGTCTCACTCTGTAGTTCAGGCTGGCCCTGAGCTCACTATGGAACCCAGGCAAGCCTAGAACTCAACAATCCTCCTGCCTCTGCCTCCCAAGTGCTGGGATTACAGGTGTGAGTCACCACGCCCGGCACTGTAGTATGTGGTATTGATTGCTGGTGGGCATGAGTCACCATGCCCAGCATTGTATGTGGTTACCAGGATTGAACTCAGGGCCTTGTGTTTGCGAGGCAGGCACTGGAACCACTGAGCTAAATCTCCAGCCCAAAATTGCAGTTTTAAAGGAAGTGTAAATGAATTTTAGGGGAGATTAATGGACTTAAAGAAAATAGAATAGCCTTGAGGAAACATTGTGTGGATTCTAGGTGTAGTGTCACTCTACTGTGATAACCTGTGAGTCATTCTTTCCCATTTAAAAGGACAATTATTTGCTCTAGGAGTAAATTCCTTTACTCAGATAAGGGTTCTTCAGAGTATACCCCTTTCAGCACTTGAGAAAATCTGGGACCGCAGGAACCACGCAGAGGTGTGGTGTGGCAAACCCACAAGGGAATCTGGGACTGCAGGAAGGGTTGCTGCTGGCACTCTTGGAGGGACACGGAGATGTCCTCTGGGCTGTGGAATGTCTGTCCCTTGAGTCGGTGGGCGGGGCTTCCTTGCTGGACAAGTTTATAAGTATTAAAACATCAGTCTGTGGTCCCACAGGGCCCTACTCCATGCTACGAACAGCTTCTCAGAGATGGGCTATGGGCCGTGAGCCTGGTGGGTGCAGTGGTCTCCCCAGTTGGCTGCACCTCCCTTGTTGGGACTCCCAGCTAGGGAGAGGGAACTCGCTTGCTGGCCCCCTTGCATCCTCTTCAGTATTCTTTCACTCTCTTCCATACTTGCCTGAGATTGCTTGTTTGTTTGTTTGATGGGGGAAGAATTTCCTTCTCTTCCACCCTCAAGCTGCTGTATTTTGGCTTGCGAACAACAAACTACCAAGAGGGAGAGCCTAGCTTTGTTACCTCTTCCCCATTTTCCCAGAATCCTCTACTAAGGTTTTTTTGTAAAGGCTTTCTTATGCCAATGTCTCCAGGAGTTCACCTAACCTAACTTCAATCATGTTTAGTATTTTTCTTTTAATGTTTAGATCTGTATCCCACTTTGATTTCACTTTAGTGCAGGGTGAAAGATGTAGGTCTAGTTTTAATCTCTGGCAGGTTTAAATCCAGTTTTCCAGCAGGTTTTGTTAAATTGGCTATCTTTCCTGTATTGAGGGTATTTGGCTTCTTTGTCAAGATGAGGTGGGTTAGTACATCTGGAGTAGTTTCTGCATCTATCGATTTCATTGGTCTTCAGGTCGGTTTCTTTGCCAATCCCATGGAGTTTTTACCACAGTGCCTTTTTAGTGTAGTTTCAGGTTAGGGATTATGATAGCCACAGCCATGTCTTCACCGCCTAGAATTGTTTTTACTATTATAGATCTATTTCCAGATGAAATTTTGGATAATTTTCTCTGAACTGTTAAATATGTCGCTGGGATTTCAACTGAGATTGCATTAAATCTATATTGCAATTTTGGCAGTATGGTCATTTAGACGACATTGATTCTTCCTGCCCAGGAACAAGAGATGCCGTTCCATTTTATGATTTCCTCTTAAATTTCTTTTCTCAGAGTGCTTTACTTTTCAGGTAAGAGGACATTCACCTCCTTTGTTGGACTAATTTCTTGATACTTTTAAAAATTGAATTCTTTATTGATACAATTTATATACATCTCACAATCACATATAACATTGGGGAATCTGTACCAGTATATGACACAAGTAATTTTCATTTTTACCCATATCCCTCCCCACCCCCTATATACATGCTCTTTTCTTTCTTTCTTTCTTTCTTTCTTTCTTTCTTTCTTTCTTTCTTTCTTTCTTTCTTTCTTTCTTTCTTTTTTTTTTTTTTTTT